>JANIIA010000010.1:13748424-13759883 GCA_027478495.1 Erythroxylum alaternifolium | reverse complement strand
ATCATCATCATCATCATCATCATCATCATCATCATCATCATCATCATCATCATCATACATCCAAACATAAAATATAAGAATCTAAATGAAGTTTAACAACACAATTCAAATAAAGCAAAAAAAAAAAAAAACGGGCACCATCATTTAAAGCAAAGATCGAGGTAGCAACAAGAGTAGATGTAAGGGTTAGGGTGGTTTCTCTTCACACATCTTCCCAATCACCAGTCACTGATACTTGTTTAGACCACTAGTCTCCTCTATATTCTCATGATCATGATAGCTTGACAATTGATGGTGAACATTATGGCTATCAGGTGGAGAAGGAACATATACTTCCTCAACTTCTCGTTGTTCTTGTGGAGGGTCAGTCATAGGACAAACTGTAATCTCTCCTCGGGCTAAACATTTAAAAAGTTGATTCAACTTACATTCAAGCTCAAGTTCAAGCTCTTCTGCTTTAAATGTTTTAAAATTATTGTTCTCTTAAAAAATAAATAACTTATATTTAACTATTTATTTAACATTAAAGTAGAGGAAATTAACTTAAAATGGCTAACCTTAATCTTCAAAGTCCACCACTTCTCACTAGCAGCAATTGTTCCTTTGCTAATTTCGTTTGTCATCGTCCCATCCTAATTCCGTTTCTTTCCCTTTCAACTATTTTCAAAGACTCCATCTAGTTCTCATCCAATTAATCTTATTTTTAAGCTTAGTTTTATCCCATTGTAAGTTGGTCCTTTTGTGAAACTCTTCCTCCACCTTCTTCCATGGTATCCTTTGACAAACAACTCCACTATGTTTTCCCTCACCCCTTTGAATATATTGGTTACAAATGTTACAAAAGAGAAGAAGTGTTTTTTTTAGCCAACGAACTTACCCATATCATTCCCTCTTGATTATCTCCTTTGTTTTTTTTAAGATGATGTCATCTAATCATACAAGATGAGAGAATGTTATATACTTGTTAATCAATTTGCAATTGGTTTCACTAGTGAGTTACTTTAATTGGTTACAATTAGACTATTCCAATAAAATATTATATAAATACTTTTTATTATCGATATATTTTAATTAATTACTTAATTTAAAATTATTTGATCTCTTTATTTAAAATGAGTTATATAATTAACTTGTGAATGTTATCTAAAAATTTTATAAAATTTTATTGTAATATCTTTTTATTTAACCAAAGAAATATTAAATAATTAAATAATATTAGAAAAAGATTAAAATAAATTTGTAAATATTAAATAATCAACTTTTAATGCATGATCAATAAAACCAAAATACTAAATTAAATTAAAAATTAAAATATAAGTATTCTCTAATTATAAATTAGATATTGAACATTAATATCAATTAGGTAAAAAAAATCAGACTGATTGCTTTAGTATTTTATCCAACCCGAAGCTTCATCAAAGCTTTCCAAGCTCACCAAAATATTAGCCTTTTGTTACATAAGAAGACGGTTTTTCTTATATGCCAAAATTGCCTTCTCCATCATCTCCAGAGCTGCATCATTTCTCTAATTAACAAAATAAGAACGATATTAGACAGTTGAGATATTATCAGTTTTTGGATATTGAATATACTAGTCATAAAATGGTTTTAGCTTTAATGCATGTAAAGTTGTTCCAAGATAAGACATTATCACAGATGAACGTGGATTTATGAGGAAAGCCATCCGAAAGTGATGCTAAAAAAACTCAAATATCTCTTGCCGAAGATAAACCATCCCAAGCCCATACCATGAGTTGTAATGTTTAGTGTCAATTCTTAGGGCACTTTGATAACTCTTAATTCAATTTTCAAAATCTTCAAAAGCTACATATTTGCATGTAAAGATGGATAGGATGGCAAATTAAAGAAATATGTATACTATCTCATACCCCATTCCACTCTTTAAGTCATCTGTATGAAAGAAATTTGTATTAACGTATTCATGACCACAGAGAGTGTGTGCATATGCAAATCTTGAATTAAGCTACACAGCTTGCTGGAAACTTTTCAAAGCAATTTCATGATCTTTCTGTAAACTATAGCAATTTCCCATAGCACACCTGCAGGTCCATCATATATAGGATGATGAAAACAATAAGAGCAAAATAAAAACTAAAAGTTCAGAATCCAACAGCATAACAATATGAATAATGAAAAGTATTGTTTTCATAAAAACAGAACTCTTGATTTTCGTAGTATGTAACACCTAAATTTTGCTTAGAGCATATTCCTAAAGATGTTCGTGAAGGAAAGTGATTCCATTTGTTAGATGTACCACTAGACTTCAGCTGACTTGGGTTACACCATCTCAAGTAAAGCCATGAAATGAACATATTATTTATTTAGCAAAACTTTAAAGCATGGGTTTGCACCCCTACATCCAATACAATAATTTGTTCAAGGCAAGCTAAGATATCAGGTGCACTGAACACAGTCCTGGACTGGTAAAAAGATAAGATCTTGTTCAGTTGTAGAAATGTATTTCTTCTTTCTAATATTATTTTCCATTCCTGATTCTACGAGAAGCTTGATAAAAATACCAAGATTGAGGAGCTAAGCAATCGGTTGATATCAACTCTTGAGCAAGGTAATTCAACTTCATATCTTCTTTTAAATGCTGCAACAAGGAAAAACTGCTTCTGAGTGTACAATGAAAATTTGTAGTGTGTCACCACATATTATAATTGCAAAATATGTCTAACTCAAAACCAAGATAACCAAATTATCTGAAATTGTTTTGGGTCAAGCCAACAGGCAATATAGCATAAGAACTTTGCAATTATAGTAATTCTATTGTTCTATATTGCACAAACTTATGAAATAGGACAACACAAACATTATAGCATAACCTTTATGGATTAAGAATACGCATAAATAACTGTTGAATATATATCCAACCCTTACAAACTGTAAGTAAAAATTGACCAGTAAGATCGAAGGCCTTATCAGCTTTTAAATAATCTTCCATTCTAAAATATGCTTTTCCAACCTAAAATTGGGCATACCAAGCAACATGTTAACCAATACATAACATAACATGCTAGTGATTATGCAAGTATAGTATCACAACAATTCAGGTGTGTATGGGAATTACAAACAATTTAATGAAAGAGACAGTGAAAAAGAATAATAAACAGGAGCCATAGCATATGCATGTCCATAAATTATTGTGATATAACATAAGCATATAGACCCCAGAATAAGAAAAGGGTATTAAAATGGGTAATTAAGAAATAACAGAACCTCTTAATCTCGATGAGGCAATAAATGTGATCAAATGGTTTAGATAGAGCAACATTTACAAGAAATTTTCCACAAACCTAGGCTTTGGAAAAAAAAAAGTTAACAAGAAGAAGTTTTTGAAGTGGACAATTTTAGGATGGGTATAGTTAAATGTCAAGCAAAGATTAAAACATGGAGAATGCAATTGTAGCATGGTGATGGGAGTTTTTGAATTTCGGTACCAAATCCCTCACTTCATTTCCAGAAATTTATGGAAGTAAATAATTCAATAAAAAATGAGGGAGCATAATATGCTAGAATGGATTGTACAGCAACAAGTAATTTTCTATATGATATTATTCAAGTGAATCACAATCAAAATCTGGAGATAAATACAAATGCATACTGGAAAATAAGGCAACAACATTAAGAAAATGATATTACCTAAGAAAGTAACAAACTTGTATTATAATGCTTTGGTAGCAGTTTCACATAAACATCCAGTGCATCCTACACCACCAAACTTAGTTAAATTGAATCCAGAAATAGAACTGCTAAATTTCCTTTTTATTTAGAAATAATCCTACATATTTGGCAACAATATGTGGATGAGAGTCTATAACCTTCCCCTAGAAATCTCAAGAGGGCCAATATTTCTAAAGCACCACTTAGGATTGTTGATGGACTTATGGAAACCCCACCAACCAACATGGTTACAACTTTGGGCTCAATAGATTTAGGATCACTAGAAGGTGATGACATAGAAGTCGTTGATGTTAAATTTGCATGTCCATCATCAAAAGAATCATTACGAATCCCTTCAGAAACTAAGAATAAGAGTTCTTGAATGATTGGGTCGACAGTCACCAAAAAACTCAGCTAAGGCCAAATGAAAGGAACAGCAAAGGGGAAAAAAGAAGAATGAGTTTTAGCAAGCAATGTTGGGCATCCTTCCTGCATTCCATAGGCATATGCAAATGAGAAAGACATCTGCTTTTACTTTACCTACAAATGAAAGCATTCGCTTCTCTGTCACTGAGGAAGAAGAAAAAGAAGAAGATGGAAAAGATCGAGAGTAGCGAGTAGAGAGTAATGAGGGCAATATCGTCATAAATCAATCAACTATCTTCAAACGTTGGAGTAAAGGAGCTTGTTAGAAATTAGCTGGTTGGGTTGAATTAACCAACTCAACTAACTCCTAACCAAACAAATAAAGAGCTAATTAATATCGATCAAACATCTAATTTAAGTCAAACATCCAAAAAATAGTTGAAAAGTTGTTAACCAAACATGGCCTATCCCTTTAAGAGAACTTTTAGAGAAAGCTAAAGAACTTGTATAATAATGACTTGTCCTAAATTAGGAGATCATTGCTAATAAAATCGATTATCTCAGTTCTATACCTATATATTGAATCTATAATATCTTCTTTATTAACAAGGACTTATCTTCAACTTTAATGAGAATTTTCTGTAGGGTGGCAAACAAAATATGAGAGAAATGACCAAGGTGAAGTGGAGTGAAGTATGTAAACTTGTGGCTAAAAGAGGCTTGGGAATTACTCCTATTAGTTTAAGCAATAAGGTGCTAATGGGCTTAATGGAGAACAAAGACTCCCTATGAGTGAAGTGGATTAACTCCTACTTCTTAAAGAGCAAACGTGTGACTGAAGTAAAAATCAGACCCTTTTTCTCCTTAAGTCTATCTCACCTCTTAAAAGTTAAAGAAAATCTTATTGGGAACATCAAGTGTTTGATAGGAAATGGTTAAATAGCTTCTTTTTTCTACAAATATTAGAATTTGGCCCTATTTATTAGTCACAATTATTTCAAATTATGAGAAATATGTCCCTCGTAAATTCTAAAGTAAAAAAGTATGGATTGAATATGACCAATGGTGCAATGTCCCTGATGAGATTAAGCATATTATTCTTAGACACAGTCCCAACTTAGGTAGGAAAGGTAGGTATACCTAGCTTAGATGCCCTTCAGGTTAGTTCACCAACATATCATGTAAGAAGATGTTCAGAAGTGCAAGAGAAATTAAGAAATGGCATAAGGTAGTTTGGAACATAAATCTATCTCCTCAGGTATCCTTCCTACTTTAGTTATTTGTTTAATAGAGAGTGGCCACAATGGACATATATTAAGATTTCTTTAATTTATCAAGTACATCTTATTCATGAAAAATAGACCCTGCTCATTTATTCTTTGAGTACAATTTCTTAACAAAAATTTGGAATTTTGTCCAAGATCTTTGCCACCACAATAGAACTAACATAAACTATGAAGTTATCATAAACTGATTACAAGAGGATAAAGTAATCTCAAGGGGTGACTAGACTATGTTCCTCATTAAGCTTTGGTATATGTATTTATAAGATATGGAGGGAAAGGACTAGCAGATGCTTCAAAGGAGTAAAAAATCCCAATCAAAAGGTCTAAGAAGAATGCAAACATTTGATTATGAGATAATTGTTCCACAATGAAATTGCTAGAAGTTGTCAAACCGAAATTGCTCTATCTTGGAGAATCTTATAGAAACTGGGAATGCTTTAACAGGGAATTAAAGAACTTGAAGGGAGATTTTATTGGCCTTGTTTTGCTGTTAACAAATATATTGATTCGAGTGTGATTTGAAAATAGTGGCTCACTAAACATTGCATAACTTCCATGCATTTTAATAAGCCAATAATCATTGACTAAACATCTGTCCAACTTCCTCTTTACTATTCCATATTTTTTTTATGATTGTTCCACGTAAAAATAAAAGGTCCCTAAAATTTTAGATCAACTAGACCTAGTTTGGAAGTTACCTCTGTCAGTTCTCAAGTGTCAGCGTGAGTTATTCTTCTTCTTCCACTGGATTTAGCTGGGGTCAACAAGCAATTGAAGTCTCCTATAAGCATCCAAAGGCCTGAAATGCTTAAGTCAATAGTTTACTCCCTGTATAATGTTGCCCTCTGGAACTCCCAATTTGCTGCATATATAACCATAATTGCAATTGCAATCATGTCAACTTTAATAATAAGTTCACAGTATAATAGCTGTTCGCAGTGTAATAGCTATTCAGTGTAGAACCATTTTATTAAGATCAAGAGAGTTGGATCTAGAGCCACTATAATCCTACCATTCGGATGTTTAGAATGATTGCTGAAAGCCTCCCATTCAGCTGGGAGAAAAGTGTAACACTTTTTGAAAAACCTCTTCTTTTGTTTTGGTTTCCATGAAACCAACAAGAACCAAATGCTTGGTAGCTAAGTAATCTTTTAACGCTAATTGCTTATTGGAGCAATTCAATCCCCCTATATTTCATATAGTACAAATCATTTGGAATGCTTAATTTTAGTTTTCTACATGGATCTTCGAGTACTAAATCCACTTTCTTGCCACTATTTAAGCTCTTTTCTAGTTTCACCTGCCTCACTATTGATATCTACTATTTCATTAATAACATATGCCTTTATTTGATTATTGATCTCCTGTTTTCCTTATACACTTGTTATCTCTATAAGTAGCTGAGTATTCACCTCACTCCCTACTTTATCCATTCTGTGTTGTATCTTTTCTGAGCCTACAACAATTGTAACCAGTACAGTATCTTGCTAACTATGAGCTTTTATAATTATCCTTTCAGTTAGTTCTAAAGTTTCTTGTAGATCTAGAGCTTGAATATTTGTATGAGCCTTATCACCTTGTTCAGAAATTTCTTGCATATCTTAAGTTCTAGTATTAATTTGCACCACATCAACATGTTTAGATACTTACTGTTGACCTGTAGCTTCATTATTATCTTATGATCCACTAACTTTTTGGAGACTTTTTGAAGTCTCTGAAGCATTTGGAATTACAACCTTTCTGCTCTCTTCTTCCTTGTGAATCTGTTTGGGAACCCAAACCTTAATTTTTTTCCCTTTACATAAGGTTTCCAGGGGTAAGATAAAGGACTTTATCTTTGATTAGTTCACTGCCACTACCATACCTCGCAATAGAAATGTTTTCAGGCATGATTTTCCTATGCTCAATGTCAATGCATACTTTAGCATACCCAATTCTTTTAATGTTTGGCATGTTCTCATCCATTGCTAGAGGAGTGCCAATGTAACTTGCGTGGTAGCTCAGCCCCTCCGAAGACTAGTATTCAAGAGGTACCTTATACATGTTAACCCATATTGGGATAGTTTTAATCTCAGATCTATCAAGCTTGAATCTCATTTCCAACTTCCTTAAAAATATTGGCTTACCTTGTATATGCCAAGGGCCCATTTCCATTACCTTGTTTATCATTTCCTCATATGAGAAACAAAAGACGAAGAGCTCATCTTTTGTTATTAAGGTGGCTTAGATTGTTAGCTTTTTTTAGCTCATATTTGCCTAATATTATACTGTCGAGTAAGCCATCCTTTTGACTAAGAAATACCATAATAAAGATGATTTCTACTTAATAGCTCCTTGCTACAACAACACTTCAAGGGGGGATACAGGACCTTCCTTAACTATAGCTATAAAGTGTAGCCTGCCAAATGTATTAGGATCACCAACTACTTGATTCTATGTAGGTTTCTTTGCCTTTTGGGATAAATACTGGGTTTTCGGATGGTTTTGTGGAGGTAAAGGAGAGGATAGCAAAGGAAGGTAATCCTCAGTAGCCATAAGGGAGGCCAGGGACGGTTGAGTGGCTGTAGGTGATATGTTACCATTAATGGTAAACCGTCAGTACCCAACTTTGATGAGTTTTAGGTGGGCTTCCAAAAATAGCAAGAAAACCCGGTTTAGATCGTAAGAGTTAGGCAAGACAGTACGATTCAGACACAAATCACAGGATAAGTTGTTTGAAAGCAATAAAAATCAAAATAAGGGGAAAGAAATCACAAAAGAAAGCCACGATTCAGTGAAGGCCGAGGGAGGAGAGTAGAGGGAAGGCAGAGAAATCCATTGTACCTTCTATTTAGTTTTTTTTAATGATTTATTATTTTATCTTGTATTTTATTATACTACACTCTACAGTTACACATTTGCATCGATTATTATTTTTTGAAATATTATTTATGTTTTTCTTCGAATACACACTATGATAAGGATTGGGGGACCACTTAGACTACAAAAGAGACCCACATAACTATCACCACCTAAGAGGGCTAGAGTGGATGTAACACCCCAAAAATTTCAATTTCATGAATAGTATTTTTTGGGTCGTGAATAGTATATTTTGAGGTAAATATTGACACTCGGATCCAAAATGCATTTTATTTTATTTGGCATCGGATAATTTTGTTCAACTACATCCCGAGGATCAAATTAGAGCTCCAGACGAGTTCGTTTTAAGGGTTTAACCAAGAGTTGATTAGTGGTCAAAGTTTGACCTGAGAAAGAGTGAAAGTCAAACCCGAAACTATTAACTTAAATAAATGATATTAATTAAGGTCTTTATGTACGGTTGATATTTTCTTATGAGTTTTTTTTGAGCAAAAGAATTAATAAATAAAGTTAATCTAAAAGCAAGAAAGAATTGGAAAATTTTTAATGAGAGACCGCATGACATTTTTGTCTTTTTCTTGGCCACCTACCCTTTCTTCTTCACTAAGGAGTGCTGAGAACAACCATTCCTCCTTTCTTCTCCATTTTTCTTTTCATTTCTTACATTTTCAAGCCAATTTTCTTTAGTTTTAACCCCCAAATCACCTATTAAATATAAATCATCAACCTAGAGTCCCTAAACTCACCATATCAACAAGAAAAAGAGAAAAAGATGAAGAAAAGTATATGGGTGTTCTTGATGAATAGTACCTAAAAATTTATAAGGTAAGTTAATAGAATTTTAATTATTTTTAGTACATGATTTTGATGTAGTTGAACGCATTGTCGAATAAAATGCATAACATTGAATTTGTTATGCAATATTATGAAGATAAAGAAGAGGAATTGAAAGAAAGAGAGAAAGAGAAAGAGAAGGAATAAGGAATTGATGAATGGAAAAAATTATAACAATAAAGAATGAAAATTACTTTGGCCGAATAGAAAATAACTTGAATTTATTATTATGAGCTTTTATTATGAAATTTCAATGGAATTTAATTAGATTTGCCCTAGTAAAATAGATAGGAATTGGTAAAATGTGATAAGGTTGGCATGTCAATTAGGGAGTTAGCTCATGATATATGTTACCGGACTGTATGGCTTCGAGAGCTTGATTCCAATGTAAGATATTTGATTTATATTATGAACTGCATGGCTTCGAGAGCTCAATTCTAATATGAATGTATAAAAAAAATGGATCGTATGGTTCCGAGAACCCGATCTTGTATTTTAAAAAAATCCCGCTTATCTAGCTTGGTAATGCAATTATGATGGAGTTTTACTTTGGGGCAATTACAAAAAGTAGATAAATGCATGGTTAATTATTAAAGAACTTCAAATGAAAGTAGTAATTAAATGTACAATTTATTGATCATTGTATAATTAGATGTGAATTATTAAAATAGATTTATGCTTGTATTTTATAACTTAATTTTAAATGCCTATTTATGCTTAGAAAGAAATGAAGATATTTATCTATGAAAAATACTATATATTATACATGTTATAGTTGAATGAATTGAATTGAATGTGAAATGGAATTGCTTGAACACCACTAAGCCTATAGCTTAGCGTTTGGATTTTATTTTCACGCATAGGTTTTGAAGAGAATTAGAAGAAAGTAGTGGTGGATCTACCATAAAACAAGAGTAACATAGAGGAGCTCGAAAGAATTGGAGGTAGATGTACTACAAATCTTTATTCTATTTTCGGTTACGACATGTACACATAAAGAAGTGAAGGATCTTATAAGATTTTATTGTGAATTATATATGAATAAATGAAATTTATGTATGAAATCTGGTTTAGATATGTTGAAATGTATTGAAGGATGGGTAAATTATTTTGTTAAGGAGTTTGACGTGGAGATAGATAGTTGAGTAAAATGCATAAGGAGTGTATTGAAGTTTCTTGTAGGAGGTTTGAAGTAAATATGGAGAAAACTCTGTATAAATTTCTATAAAGTGAATAGTTATTGCTAGATTAATGAGGTTTTAAATAGAAAATGTTGTAGATTGAAGTATTAGGTATTTAAGAATATTGTAACACTTGGTATGTCAATTTCATTATCGGATATGGGGTGTTACAGTGGACACCAACACCTCTTCATCATGCACCACTGTCCAGAGGATACATGCCCTGAGGAGGTAGCAAATACTGGAGCAAACACACCTATTACTGCCACTACTTCAAGTAGAGACATAAACTCTGGTAGATACTCAAAAATAGTCAAATCATCCATTGCTTCACTTTGAGAAGGAGGCATAACAAAAGAGGATACATGCCCTGAGGAGGTAGCAAATGCTAGAGCAAACACTCCCATTACTGCCACTACTTCAAGTAGAGCTATAAACTCTACTAGATACTCAAAAATAGTCAAATCATCCATTGCTTCACTTTGAGAAGGAGGCATAACAAAAGAGATACCAGGCCTGTATCGGCCTTTCATACTAGGCAGTTTGAGGCACCCAAATTTATCAATCAAGACATTCTTAGATAAATAAATCTCACTAATAAGGTGCGTGAAATAATTTCTTTTATTAGGTGACCAGATATCTTCGACTTTAGTAACCTAATCTATTAGGAGCTCACTTTAGAGTACATGAGCACATTAGAGGTAGATGACATGAGGAAATCGTGGGAGAACACACTAGTCATCAAGTTCAAATTGAGAGGCATCGATCTTAGTATTAGCTATAATAAATATTTGGTCCATGTTAACTTTTACATTTAGGAGCACCCAATGATATTTACATCGAGCATGATCTTACTTAATTGGGACCATCCTGACATAAAATCACAGAGTTATTGGTAGTTAATGACCATTATGCACCCCTACCATCCCACCAAATACAAGGCATCTAGATTAAAATTCCCATAAATGTAACTCATATACAAGCTCTTGGTGTATTAGATAAGTGTGACGAGGGAGAGCAATGATGTAGTTAGTAACCAAGATCTATTTTTAAAATACTACATATGTCAGAGGCAGAAGATGCACTTAAGCATCATCTTCATATAGTTGGTCTGTGGATATCTCAATCAGGCTATAACATCCCCTCACTTATAGGAAGGGCATTTTGGCCATTTTGGTAAATTGGAATGGGTTAGGAGTATTTTAAAGTGTTTTTGACATATTCATGCATTCATATATGCATATGA
>JANIIA010000010.1:13730481-13748324 GCA_027478495.1 Erythroxylum alaternifolium | reverse complement strand
TACTGGTTTTATTATTTAAATGTATGTGATGCCATGTAGAGTTCTGTAGTGATTGCACGTAGCGCTCCCTTATCTTAGGATATGTGTTGGAATAACCTACGAGCGTCCCGATACGTACCCTAGGGTAATGGGGCGTTACACAGGCGAACTTCGAGATCATCAATAATAGCTTGGTTATTACTAGACTAGCTTATGGGCTAGAAGTGATCTTAGAAAATATGACCGAATAGTGGCAACAACTCATATGCCTATGATTATAAAGATTCTTAAGATGATGTAAGTGGTCAAGCTGAGGACAAATAGTTTAGGGTAATATTTTACACTCGTAGGTGCGCAATTGTTGGTAGATGAGGCAATGTTTACCCAAGAGGACCAAGTTGCAAGTTTAAAGAGGGTTTTGACTCTACCTCTACCACCACTAGCTTTCCCAATGACTCAGCTAAACTACTTTACCTACAGTTAGGCTTATATGCATTGGTTGGGTGATAACATACTACAAATTATACAATATCCTGGATCGGAGATTTAACTTCCACCTGTGCAACCAGAGGATCCAGTTGCACGAGAGAAGATGGAGCATTAGCCAATAATGTATAAGGATGATAGAGTCATGCCTAATGAGCCTAGGGATCCCAAAGGGCTAATTAAAGAGGAGGATGTTGAGAATGCATAATATGGAGAGCTAAAGGAGACTATCGCACTGATGGAATCAGAGATCAACGTTCTTGATGACAATAAGAGGATAGTGGTGACTTAGTCTTCTATTAGGAGCCTTATAGAGATGATATTGTTTGATCATTTAGATGACTAGCAAAAAATAGTCCTATAGGTGCCACTCAGGATATAACCACCTGCTTCCCAACACCCTTAATGTATCTTTTGTGTTTTGTTTTTATCTTTGTTTCTTATGAATTTTCCTAAACGTTTACATATATTTCGATATTACTTCTTCATTTTGACTTACCTTTTTGCCAAAGCTTTTTTTATAGTCCATTTAGCACTTTAATGTCAAATCAATAAAATGGATTCACACCTCGACTTGACCCATATGACTTAAAATTAAGGAAGTTCAAGTCCTTTACCATCTTTTTCCCCTCTTTATTTTATTATTATCTTATATGTTTACAAATATTGAGGAGAATTTTATTTTAAGTATGGGGAATGGATTATAGGATTATAAGATATACTCAAAACTTATCAATTTTGTCATGACTTTCTTAATAATAAGCAATTTTTTAAAATTTATTTTTCTTTAGAAGAATACTATTGGAGATAATTCATTACGAATTTAATTATTTTGGAGAATTGGAATGCTTATATAACTACTTAAGAGTATGAGTAAATAATTGAGTTCAATTTTCTTTATATTGGAGAATGAATACTAGATGATCATTATCATATTCTCTGTGTAGAATGTACATGTATATGTAATTGTGACTTCTTTAAATAAATGAACACAATAATTTCACTTTACTAGCTTCAAACTATTAAAAGGTCAAAGTTAAAGAGTGATGCTAGTAGTTAGTTGATGTAATGACCTAGTTGAGTAATCATGAGTGTTCATAATAAGGTGTTTGCTCTTCTATAAAAAGGTTGTGTGACTTTTTAAACAACAATCTTCTAATGCTCCCATTTAAATTTATATCTTTTATAAAAGGATATGAATGTATATGAATATTGAATCATGTATGTTATGTATATTTATTTTATGTATGGAATTAAGTTTTATGATTTAGATTGAAGTTTTAAAGAATCATAAAGTGAATTCAATCAATTTGTGAATTGATGTAAGTAGTTGGTACATAATATTTTGATGATCCTTTATGATTGAATGAGTAATGGAACATCTTCATCACTATGTTCAATTTATTTAGCACTTTTACAAAATTGTTTTCTACTTGAGATTTAATAATGGATTGGTTTTCTTCAGGACCAGCAATTGCTTAAGTATATGAGAGTTTGATATATGATAGAATTAGTGAAATACGTTACTTTTAGCTCTATTTTCATAGTATATTGGTTATATTTTATATGGATTTTGAAAGATTTGATACTTGATTTGAGAAGTATTGTCACTTCAAATCTTATTTTTTTCCTACATAAAGAAAAGAAGAGAAATTGGAGAACAATTAGATCAAGTGAAACAATTTTAAAAGAATTTGAGAAAGAAATTAGAACACGACTCTTACAAGTCACGATGTTGAAGGTCGTGTTAAAAACTTTTGCTTCTCCAACACACCCTACACATACACATGTTGCACTTTAGATGAAGAACATAGCAGCCTACATGGTCCTGTGTTCTTATATTGGCATTGATATTTTTTAATGAACATGGTCATATAGCTCATTAAAAGTTAGGGTTTTAGGTTTTAAAGAAAAAGAGAGGCAGAAAATCTTTTAGCCAAGAAACATTTTGAATTCGTATTGAAGTTATTATGTATTGATTTTGATCAATACTCATCATTCTTTAAGGATAAAGCAAGATTTCAATAAGAATTCTTTGAAGATTTAAGAATAATAATTTCTTTTCTTATTTTCTTTTTTGTTTTTATGTTTATATTCTTTGTATGATTATAAACTAAATTGGGATATATTTAGGTATAATAAATTTAGGATGTAACATATGTTGATTAATCTCTGATTTGATGAATTTCTAGTTTTGATGAGATTTATTCACATTTTTATATCGATTGAATCGAAAGAGGGAAAATGGAAGAGTTGATATTTAATTCATTTGTCGAAATTTGAGAGATGAGATACGTGTTTACATCATAGTAGGGATAAAGAGGGTTAAATGTTAGTGATTCAAGAGAAAGCTATAAGATCCTCCTAGGTTAGGGTAAAACCTATTAAGAGAATTCATAGAATAAATTAGAACATTCTTAGGTTAACTATATTTAGAAAGTATTTTGGTTGATTACCCTATGAATAAGGGTTATATGTCTTACAAGAAAATATAATCAAAATTAGGAACTCTTAGTAGTACAAAAAACTAGATCTCCTATCCTATAAGTCTTTCTAGGTAAGTGCATCCATCATTTCTATAGTATAGGTTATGGAATTTTGGTTGATTAATATATGAATAGGGATTATATGTCCCATATGATCTAACTTAGGAGCTCTTGCTAATCCAAAAAACTAGAGTAATTAATATTCGATCTCCTATCATATAGGTCTTTCTAGCAAACTACACGCATCATTTCTATAGTAGATGTTATGGAATACCAATGGTCAATTCCATAGAGACTACGAGTACCAGTATTAACCATTTTCCTATTAGCTAACCAACAAATTATGACAATGGTGATTGGTCAAAATCAAAATTAAAGCAATAAAATAAAATAATTGACGAAATAGAATAAATACTGAACCAAGACACATCCAATAAAAATAACAGTACTTGAATAGTGAATCCCTTTAGGATTGCTCATACATATAAGACTTCATGCTTCAATTTAACCTAAAGTCCATCGAACTGTGAAAATTTCTCAATTATGTTAATATCTTTCTTAATATTATTAACAACTAATCTTATGTTGATTAATCAAAAGCTCTTTCCAATTAAAATTCCTATAATTGCATTACCTAATTTATGAATTCTTCTATTAAGGTTTGAACCTAATTCGAAAGATTTGTGTCAACCTATTTTTAAGATTGCATGCAACTCTTTCGATTATACAAGCTCAATTCATACAAAGGATTTTTAATCTCAAGTGTACGACATCAATATATTGGCATAAATCAATTCAAGGAAAATAAAGAACATATAATCAAAACTGAAGAATGCTTTAAATGAAAATAAATCACCACAAAATTCATCCTAAGGTTCATCATATCCAAGTACTATAAAGATTTAGTTCTTAATCATAGAAGACATAACATCAAAACTAAAAAAAATAAAAAATAAAAAAGAAAACATGATAAAGTCCCTTTTATTTCACGAAATCAAATTTAGATCAATGAAAATCCACTCCAAATACATCTCCTTGTTGTTTGTCATTCTCTTTACCACTTTAGGTATTCTAATTGCATCTCCTGAACCTCTCCTATCTTTTGCCCTTCAATTTCACCATTTATAGTTTGAAAATTAGGTTTTTGGATGGAAGAAAAGTACAAGGTTATGTACTTAAAAAAACCATATTTGAATATAGGGTAAATACATGCAAAAACATGGCCAAAAAATTTGAAGACGACTTTATCAGTATCTATCACAAACATGTTCCTCTTAAACACGGGTAATGTATTAACACACCTCAAACTCTCCAAACATGACCATGTAAGCTAAAAATTTAGAAATAATAAATAACACGGATAAGTACTTGTACTAAGTTGTATTCTTTCCTTGCAGCTTTATAATCTAGTCAAAATAGCTCCAAATCTCTTTAAACTTGTCCGAATTCATTATTTTTTGCTCTAAATGAGTGAATTATGAAATGTAGATAAAATATGAACGAATTAATTACCATAAATAGTAACACCATCAAATAAACATGTAAAATGTACTAAATATAAATATAAATTTATGAACAATTAAACATTTATCAGTAATTCATTAAATTAGAGGAAGCTGAATATAGCAAAATCCTTGAAGATTTCACCTAAATCTAATTAATTCATTAATTATTTAATGTTTAGGTTTATTATCTATTTTATTTTCTTATTCAATTATACATGATTATTGAGAATTGGCCTACTTCTCAATTTCTTTTTCAGTAGATCTTGAAACAAACAAAACAATGTTCCCTTCTACATTTCTATCTCAAAAGTTATTACTAGAAGAGATTTGGAGCTAATGAAGCAAAAAAAAAAAAAGGAAAAATTATAGAGTATTGCTTATTTTTGGGAGAAAAATGCATTCTGGCCACAAGAGTCATAGTCGAGCCTGTCTTAACATCTTATCAACTCGCTAAGAGATAAACATTAGAACATGAAAAATGGATGAACACGTGACGGGGGCGAAATGAACATTTTGTGAAAAAAGAGAAACGGTGAATAATTGCAAATCAATGAAGGTTTTGTTTGAAATGAAACGATACGAGTCCATCATCAGAGTAACCATACGAACTTGTTTAGTTTTACAATTCTCCCAAATTCTAATGCACATGACTTTAAATTAAAATTACATAATTTACTATTATTTTAATATATTTTCTTTGATTCGTTTATCAAAAACAACCTTATCTTTACGTGAAGATAAAAATAAGACTATGTATTATTGAACTTTCTCGAATTTCACAACTCAACGAAATTTTAATTGATTGTTGATAAAGATATTTTCTTTGATTCATTCTCTCATCTAAATGTATCAAAAGACCGTTCTGGATCATAAAAGTAAATAAGAAATTATATAAAGTAGAGACCGCGAAGATAAAAATAAGATTGTGTATTATTAAACTTTTTCGAATTTCACAACTTAACGAAATTTTAATTGATTGGTATGAAAATATTTTCTTTTGTTCATTCTCTCGTCCAAATGTACCAAAAGACCGTTCTGAATCATGGAACTAAGCGAGAAATTATATAGTGGAGACCAAAACCAGAAGATCCAACGATGTATTGGGGTCTAAAACAAATTTGCAGTGGACCCAAATCTCAGAAACTAAACTAAGGGCCTCCCAGGTAATTTATGCAAAAATGGAAGCCAGTTCTATTTTGTAGCCTTCCTCTTCGTAATTCTAAGGTTTATTGTTAAACCCTTTTAAACCCTAGTGACATAAATGGCTTTACGTCCCAGTGCCAAGCGTTCTCTCCAAGTTTTGCTGTATTCCAGATTTGGTGGTGGGTTGAATTTTTCTTCATGGGCACACAGATCCACCGCTTCCAGTTCCCATCTTGCAAAGACCAAAGCGAGTCTGGATTCAGCTTTTGAGAATGTATCACGGAGATTTAGTGCGCAAGTTCCTGCAGCTGCGGACCAAATGAATATGATAAAACAATTGAGAGAACGAACCAGCGCTCCAATTAAAGATGTCAAGGCTGCTCTCATTGAATGCAATTGGGATATTGGTAGTCTTCTACAAAGAACTGAACTTTTTCAGTTAACATCATTTGGTCTACTTTTATTGACTGTTTTCTGGATTGTGGTTTGTGGCATTACGAGTAGAGGCTGCACAGAAAGATTTGAGGAAACGAGGGAAGGTCTTGGCGTCGAAGAAGTCTGGTCGAACTGCTACTGAGGGGTTGCTTGCTTTGGCACAGGGCCAAGGGAAAGCTGCTGTCATTGAACTCAATTGTGAGACTGACTTTGTTGCCCGGAATGATATATTTCAGCATTTGGTTAGTGGTCGCTGACTTAATTCTTTCAGTTACACACTTCAGTAAGCAGGTTTATTAGGAATTGTGATTCAGCATTTGCTGGTTCTAGTTTGATCTTTGATTTCTCATATCAATTTAATTTTTCTTCTCTTGCAGGCTTTGTCTTTGGCCAAGCAAGCTTTGCTGGTTCAAAGTACGTGTAAACAGGTTTCGGGGGTCCATTCTATTGGAACTGAGATTTTGGAGGTGAGATCGAGACTTTTCAACCTTATTGCTATTAGATTCTAATTGTTATTAACTTATTATATTGTGTCGACTTAATCAGTCACAATATAGTGCTTTGTTTGTTAAAATGATTAATCATGCTTTCAGGGTCTCACCTGACTTTCATTCTCTTTAGCAAGGTCACAATGGCCCTAGAACATCGCCCAATTAAACATAATACATGCATATGATGTTTGGCGTTAGGCTGCATTTGTTATGTTATTTCTTGAGCAGAATTTATGATTTCACTGTTTGGATTTGAACTCTGGTTAAGGCCAAATGAATTGCCATCTTGCCTGTTGTTGCTGAAATTTAATTGTATGTGGAATGTGCAAACATGAGAAGATTTAATGGCATAGCAGGCTCTCCTGCTGTGTAATGACTTATAAGTGAACAAGAATTAGGTTTTTAAAGTTAGTGACTTTGACACTATTAAATAGAAGGTCTCCTAGTGAAGTTTTTATGCTGATCTCTGTACTGGAACCAGGACTCAAAGTTAAACCTTGAACATCCCAAAATAAATGGGGAAACAACCGTTCAAAATGCAATTACAGAAGTGGCTGCAGTCATGGGTGAGAATGTAAAACTCAGAAGGGCATTTGTGATGTCTACATGTTCACCTAGTGTTCTATCTACCTACCTCCATACAAGTCCTCAGCCAGGTAGAATGTTTTGATACTACCTGTGTTCTCTTTTGTCAAAGACCTCTATTATATATTTTTTCTCTATTAAATACTTCCTTACAAGTCGAAAGCCCTTGGCTAACTGAGTTTTATGTGGACATCCCATAAAAGAAACTGCCATTTTGCATTAAAAAGGAGAATTTGAGGCAAATCTTGCTTGGTTTGTCGGTTGAGTTAATGAATGTTTATGTGATTGTAGGCTTGGGTCGTATTGCTGGACTTCTATCTCTTGAAATAGAGGATGGGGATTCTCATTTGGAAGCTCTCCAACATGTTGGATCAGAGTTGGCAATGCACGTCGTGGCAGCCAAGCCATTATTCTTGACCAAGCAACATGTTTCATCTGAAGTGTTAGAGAGTGAACGTGAAATCTTCAAGTCGCAGGTAAATAGACTCTTATTTATGGTTCTGTTAGTTGCTTTAGTTATGTTACATATTGAGCATTAATGTCAATTAATTCTAGTCTTCATTACAGGGATTATAATTTCTTGATCATAGGGATTACATATCCTAAATGAATCTTGTAAATATGTATATATATAGCCTTATTACTGTACAGTGAATACATCAAGAAATACAAACCTCTTTCTATCTTACAAGTTAAAAATGGGAAGTTAGGATATGATAGCTTCCTGCTAATATTTGTGCCTGTTCTTCGGTCGTGGAGATCCATTTATTTTGTATGACATTTTTATACATTAATTTTGGTCCCCACATTTGTTTCAACCTTTACCTTCTTTGAAAGATCTTGGACTTGTAGAAATATGTATTCTAGGATGTAATTTTCTGGTCAGTAAAGATTTAAGATTGCAGGCCAAGAAGAATATGAATTTTCTCTGATAAAGCAATGACTATAGTTGAACATTGGACCCCAGATGAGTTATAAAGACAGGACACTTTTCAAATGTTCAACTATTTTGAAAATATGTTCTTATGCACAATTTCTTCTGACATGCTATTCATTTCTACAAGCAGTAACTGATTATACATTGAGTTCTACCTTTATAAATAACCCTAGTCTATGAATCCATGAGAATTTGCATCCTGTTTCACAAAAGTAGATTTTTATTCATTTTTTTGGTTGACTATTGCTTCTAGTATAAACAAATTGAAGATGCATGTTAATGACTATGCCTGTTGCTTAGGAAAACTGATTGAGATGACAATAAATGGTTAGTTTCCAAATGTCATGGTTATACCTGATCCTCATTTCCCGCTTGTTCTTTCTTCTTTGTTCCCCACTTTTGGTTCGAATATCAGGTTTTGGCTTAGAGTTGTGAATGAATGTTGGGGTGTGACATATGTCTATATTGATAGTTTTTTGACGTGCACTATGTCGTTAATCATTCTGTTTTGCCACTGGAAACTAGTAACCAAAGTTGTTTTAGGCAGAAAGTACAGGGAAATCACAGATGGCAATAGACAAAATGATCGAAGGTCGCCTGCGTAAATATTATGAGGAAGTTGTTCTTATGGAGCAAAAGTTCATCATCAATGATGCAATAAGTGTAGGGGTATGTCATGGTCACCAAACCTCTCCCTCTCTGTATATATGTACCTATATGTATGCACATGTGTGCATTATTGTCCATTATCCATTTGTATTCTGAATGTGAGCATTGTGAAACTAATGTCTCTCTCTCTCTCTGCCGTACAGACACTGATAAACAATCTATCCAAGGAAGTGGGCATGGCAGTGAAGATAGGAAGCTTTTTCAGGATGGAAGTAGGGGAAGGAATGCAGAGGTAGAGAGAGTGCCCTTCTCATACTCTTGATCAAAGATAAAAGATAGACTAGGGATGAGTCTTCATGATGTCTTGTTCAAATGCAACTTGCATGCATCTGATATAACTTTAGAACAAGAACAAGATAGTGGAAAGGCGTATCTGCCTCTTCAACATTTACTTAAATTTATCAAGACCACTTGAAGCTGTTTGAGCTAACTTGATCACTTCTCCTGACGAGTATATTTGTGATGATAAATGAAACTTGCGCCAAGGTCCAAAGCAATCTTGGAGTTTTATCCTAATTATTCATGTACCGAGAAATTTTCCTTGTACCCCAACTTTGGGCAAAAATTCAAAGCACCAAAATGACTTGCTACTTTTCCTGCTACAAG
This sequence comes from Erythroxylum alaternifolium, assembly GCA_027478495.1. NCBI lineage: Eukaryota > Viridiplantae > Streptophyta > Magnoliopsida > Malpighiales > Erythroxylaceae > Erythroxylum > Erythroxylum alaternifolium. The sequence continues at coordinate 13,739,002 of JANIIA010000010.1, read as the reverse complement.
ATTATATTTTCTCTTATTAGATTTGCTACAGTAACATGTTACTGTCTTTCATACTAATCAATGGTGTTTGCAGGATTGAATCAAATGCAGACGAATCTGTTGCTCGGGCTGCTTGATCAGAGGCAGTATTAATTCGTTAATGAGTGTGGGCCTGTATAAGATGCTTTTCAGAAGTTAAGACCTCACATCTGCTTTGGTTTACATTAATAATGTTCTCAACGTCTTCTTCCAATTTAACTTATGGCCTCGGGGTCAGTTGTAATAGAAAGTACGTTGCTAACAGTTCGTTTTGTTATTGTAATCGAATGAAAAATGCCGTACTCACATTTGGTTGATTTTTTGATCACAATCTGTCTCCAGAATTAGACATTAAGTGGAAATGGGCGGAAGAAAGAAATAGAAAAGAAAAGACTATCATACTCCTTAATATGTCATTTCTCACAAGAAATTACAATAAGCTTTTCACAGGATGGTTACAACGAGTAGCAGAGAAAAAGAGAGGCAAATGGTGGAGGCAAATGGACAAGCGTGATTTAATGAAACTTGAGGCTGGTCAAGACGTTGTTATTGACAGGATCAGCCAAGTGATCCAAGAGGTTTTGGTAAGGTCCAACGCCAGTTACAAGGCCCTGTATAAAATAGCCTAAGATTGCTAACATAGCCAATCGCCCATTCTTCACCTCCTTCAACTTCAAATCTTTCAGGGACTTCTCATCTTTTCCAAAACCAAGAGGATTGAACAACGGTCCGCCAGGATAGGCTGGGTCTCCGGACCCTCCAAGGTACTTTTCAAGCCCCAAGAAATACTGCTTTCCCATTGACCCTGGTTTTGCCCAGTCCTGAAATCTCCTGTGCTCTGCGAATCCCATGAGTGCCATCTCAAACACAAATAGGGTGTATGGATCTGCCCAGTAATCGTATGTCCCTGCTGGTGGGATAACACCAGTTTTGAACCAGGGAAGGGCTGTTTCTGGTGGGATAAGACCTGCCTTTCCAAGAATTTCCGGAGCAATAGCACCTACAGCACCTAACATGGCATATCTTCCGTTGATGACCTCACCGTAGGCTAACCATTTTGGTTCGATAAAGCCTCCTGTGCCTTCTGGGTCGGAGAGGCCAAGTGGATCAAATCCATAATCACCTGGGAGGCTGTCGGGGACGGGGAAAGATCCAAAACGAAACTCAATTAGCTGCCCCTTCACTTGACGTCAAAATTAGATATAACTAATAAGATTGGAACCCTGGACCCCTGGTAATTGGGAAAGTGCTCCCAAGTCCTACCTACCTACCTCTCTGCCATCTGGCCAAACCCGTGAAGGTGAACAAGAATAAACCATTTCACTTAATTCTTGGTTAGCACTAACTATGTCAGCGAAGTCCATGCAACATACAAGAATTATACCATACCTTCCATCCAAGTAGGAAAGACTTTGTTTTGAAGCAAACCACAGTTGTCTGTCAGCTCCTTGCTGAAAATGTTTTAGTCCATCAGATTACAATCTGCATCTCGAACTGGAAAAAAGGAAAACAAATGATCATGAGAGAGAAAATGGCACCTTCACGGGAGGAGTAGAAGCTGCCCTGACCACAAAGGAACCTTTTCTGGAGGATCCAAATGAAGACTGAGTTGGTCTTGCTCCTAGAATCTGTCTGGCACTTTCAACGGAAGAGGTGAGAGACGATGAAACAAGTGCTTGCGTTGCCATTTCTTTTTCAGGTTCTAATTCTATGCTGTAGAACTAATGGCAATGCACGAGTATGATTATGATTATGAACAAAACAAAAAGACTAGGCAACGAAAGCCAAGCCACCACTTGTTGGCTTGAAATCTCGGCTGATACAGTTTTAGATGAGGATAGGATCTCGATGTCCAACTGCCAATTCCCACGTGGCTGGCTTCATTCACTGGATAAAGGATATTGCAATTTTGATTTGCCACATGTCTGGCCAGTCGTCGCCATTTGAAGACCTTAGAAAATCTGTATCTACAAGACAATATCTGATCTGGTGGACACAAATTAGTGTTAGAACTTGTATGGTTTTGAAGAACAGTACGAATTTCCATCATTTTCACTGGTCCTGTGGGCTTTTTCTACCGAGTCTTAGTTGAGATAATACATGACATTACCGTATGGCATTCGCTCATTTACCAAATCCTCAGAGAAAGATAAACATCATTGCGCTGTGAAAATACATAACTAAACATTTTATTCTGTAAATTTACAATGTTTAGTGTTTCATACAATAACGCGTGCTATTTTCTGAAACAAGTTCCTGGTAACAAATCATGACATTGCATTAAGATCAACAAATTCTCAACTTCATAACAACGTCCAACACTTCCACTTTCTAAGGTCTACACCTAAATGACTAAGTGGGTTCGTGTCATGTCAAATGTTATTCAATCCTTGTGCATCTTCACCACCTCGTAAACGGCTGAAAAGTCCAGGTCTCCCAATCCCATGCTCCTAGCCTTCTTGAAAGCCTGCAACAAAATTTAGATGTTTTAAGTGGATAGTGGTTGCTTCTTGAAAATTGAAGCATCCATATTAGCATTAGAAACTGATTGCAGATTGACCACTAAGGTTAGACCTAATACTATAGACCATTTAATGAGGTTCAAATCTTGGAAGATGTACAGAGTGAGGAACTTTTACATATATTCGTCCTTTTTGTTATACCAAAAACAATCGTTTCAGATTTTCTTCCACTTTCACCTTCATGACGACCACAACTTCTCATTTAAGATAAGAGATTAAACTCCTAATCCCAGTTTACCCATACAAGAATACTCCAGACGGTAATACCCACCATCAGATGTTCACATCCATAGACATCTGTAGACATAAACATAAATACAGGTTGAACCCATATCCGATTAGATAACTATCTTAGGAAGAACCAATTAAATACTACCGTTTAGCCTCAAGCCACTATTTTCTTAACGGAAGACCGCATCTTCACACTCAGTCATATCTAGTGCAGTTTAATTTCAGAAATAGACCATTTATAGAATCTGTAATAAACCATCCTCTGATGTCAAATTAAAAGATAATTAAAGTCAACTTAAAGATGAGTATAACCTCATTTGCAGCAGCTGCAACTGGCATTGAAACAGCATTCTGATCCCCAAGGGCAAGAGCCAATCTCATGTCTTTTTGTTGATGTTTCAGAGGAAATGCAGGAGTGTGATTATTCTTGAGCATATTTGGTCCTTTGCCCCTGAACATTGGATTAGCAATTCCACCCAGATCCTGCCCAACCGAAGCTCAAAGAAGTCAACGCCTAATCCAACGTAAGTGAAATGAAACTTGTTCTTGTTATCTTACCAACACATCAAGAAGATCGTGAGGGTTCAGCCCACTACCTTCCGCCAGTACCAGTCCTTCTGAGAATGCATTCATCATACTGTACATCATAATTTACATCCAGCAACATGAACACGTTGAAACTTTTAGGGAAAAGTAAGGGTATTATGTCATGCACGGAAAGGTAAGACAGATATTCTCCAAGTGTAAAAGTGATATTTCACTAATTTTCCTCTACCAATTCACATCTTGTAGCAAGTTGTTCGGATGTAGAGGTGAAAAAAAGGAAAAGAAATACTTTCAAGTAACGACATCTGACACTCTAATATTTTGTTGGAACAAGTAAAAATGACTTCTTAAATGGAACACTGACTTCAAAATAAAGCATTTAAAGGTAAAAACTATATTATTAATATAAATTCTAGGGACCTTTATTACCTGAAAATGCACAAATGAAACCTTAAGCAAATACTATAATTTCTATCGCTTTCAAAGTATTAGTATCCATCATAATCAATTGGCATGCTTGTTTTCATGTTTTTTACAATACCTCATCACTAGTAGCTCATAGTTTGTTATTCTTAATCACTTTTTTTTTTCATGTTGGAGAAATCATTGTTTTCTTTGTTATAATTATGGAATCTGTCATACAAAATACCAAAATATTATCAGCAACGCAACCCAGTCAGTGTAAAGCACATTATTTAATTACTAGAACAAAGATTAGGACAATTGCCATAACTATTACCAAATTCTTAACCTGCAGCAAGCAGAATGTGCATGAAACCTAAATGGAAAAGTTTTATCACAGCGACAGAATGCATCAAATGAACTCTTTAACTTGACATCTAAACTTTGCAGTGGATATACTTCCCAAGAATGACTCGCATGCCTAGCACTTGTAACTTTTAACGTTTTGGTATATTTATTGCCTATGTAGATGATATTCAGACAAAAACTTTTACCTGCCCATTATCATATTGACCACAAGTTTCATTCTTGCTCCATTTCCAATCTGCCCCAAGAAGAAAGATTTTTTCCCCATGACATCAAAAGCTTTACTTGCTTCTTCGTACAGAGCCTGACATTTGTGTTGGTGAGAAGAAGCTTGAGCAACAAATTTGCATCTTGCATACAACTTGACAAGAGAAAAGAGCAAGAGACAAATAACTCATTGATCAATTCATTACCTTACCCCCAGCAGCAAGGATTACCAGCTGCCCAGCTTCTGCAGGCTGTTTGCTACCAGAAACAGGTGCCTCTAGGAAGGAACCCCCCTTTGACGTGATTGCCTGCAAACATCAACTGCAAACCGTGATGATTTTATAAATGAACATAAGAAAATAAGACTCTGATAACAACATAACAAGTTAAAAACCATTAGTCTTTTGGAATTTCAGAGGCCGACTAGATAGCTCCAACGGTCTATAAACCGTTCATCTAATAATGATGACACCCTGTAACTAATCTCAACGTCATAAGCCATTTTGCAACTCTCAGAACATGAAGCTGAGTGGTAATGAGGTCGTCCTGGCAACAGACTGAAAAGGAAAAAAGTACAAAGGGCTTTTTACTAGTGTTATCCCCACAAAGTAGTGCACACCTAAATGAGCTGCTAGCTTCTGGAGAGAGGTGCAGTGTCTGCATACTTACCACTTTCCAAAGTTTGACCTCAGACCAAACATTTTTGCTCACACAACGAATGCCAACAACATGAATAGAGATTCCTCAAAAAAAAAAAAAAACATGAATAGAGACTAGTCCCTTCGACTTTTAGGTTGACACTTGGAGTCTAGCTCAATCAGAATATCGTATTTCTTTTTTATTATTATTATTGTTTTACTCCTGCGCTGTCGCGGTAGACTCCCAACATAAAGAGGTTATAGAATCATCTTCTCATTAATATAACAACTTGAAGGTCGGAAATTAATAGAATAAGAATAACCTCATGGATTTTAGTAGAAGTCTCAGGATCAACAGTTGACATGTCAATGTAGCCTTTTCCATTACCAATTTCTTGGAGTACACCATTTTTGTCAAAAACAACCTAAAGCAAACAGTGAAATAAGGACTTAACTGAGAGCTGAACCAGGGTACCATAACGGAACAAAGGGAATACACAGGACGGTTAAAGCATACACACCGAAAGAGCCGAGGCAGGATCAGCCAACATTGCAATTGTAAACTTGCATTTCTTTACCACTGCTGCTGGGTTTTCTCCGATTGAGGCACCAAGCTCAACTAGTTCATCACACTGCAAATTTACAGCACCAGTCAGAACTTGATACCTATTCAGGTTAAATATCTACCATTTAACTGGACAAATCAATAGTCTTACGTCAGATTTGACGTGTGTGGTAATCATACTAAGATGGTTTCATCACAAAAACTGAATCTTGTTTCACCTTAATAAGGAAAACTAATGATCTTGGACTCATAAATCGAAAAGCCTACGCCTAAGATAAGAGAAAGGGCACTTATGATTTAGAAGCCGCAGATGAAATGAAAGTAGAAACCTTGGAGAGTGTCCTGTTCCAGACAGTGACTTTGAAGCCGCTCTTAATCAAGTTCATGGACATGGCCTTGCCCATTATACCAAGCCCCAAGAAGCCGACCTCCATTTCTATCTTGCTGTATCAGGACCTCTTTGTTCCTCTGTGTCTCTCTCTCTCTATAAGAAACGAACAATTGGAGATTAACAAACGAGTACTGATAAAAAGAAAGAAAAGAACGTCCTTGTCTGTGCAGCATAATGATTTAGGTAAGCATTAAAATATATTCCATTAAAGTTAAAGGTTGTTTTCAATTTCATGTCACTTTGGTTGCAGCGGTCGATTGTTTGTGTATGGGATATTGTTTAGAATATCGTATCGGCCGAACCGATCGCCGGTAAAATAATTAGTATTGAATAAAAACGTTCTGTATCGGACTTTAATTGGTACTGGTCAATAAATAGAATATCGGTCATCAGAATTATAAATTTTAAAAAAATTAGGATTAAACTGAAAAAATTTGGAATTAATTATTTTTACATAAAAGGAATAAAATATAATTGTCTGTTATTCACTAATAAATAATAACAATACAAATAAGAATATATTAAATTAATATTTTATGTCATTACAATTACATAAAGTAATTATAGATATTTTTTGGATATAAAATTTAAAATATTTTGAGGGATTATTTTTTAAAAATTATTAACACTTTTGGGGGAGCCGTGAATCTGACCTCGGGCTTTAGATCTTCAATTCCTTCCTTTGCATTTCTCATACCACACCCACGCATGTCATTGTTGTCCACGTGTCCTCCTCCTCCCCCTCAAGATGAGCCCATATTCAGTTTGTTTTCCCATTTGAATTTTTAATTAAGAAATATATACGCTACATTATTTAATATAGTACAAAGGTCATATTTGGCAATCAGTTGATTATATTAGCTGTTAGTTGATTATATCATTTTTTAGTTGATAGCTGATTATATCAGTTGATTTGACCAGCGAATTGCATTAGCTATTTGTTATAGATGTTTGGTAAAATTAGCTCTTTATGTGTAAAAAGACTTTTAAAAAATTATAAGAGTATAAATATTATATGTTTTAGTACTTCATTGAATATTCTTATAAGAATTTAGATTTTAGATATTTATTTCTACAAAAATTAAGTTTATAACTCTAATAAGAAATATAGAACATATAATAATAATAATAATAATTAGTTACAATTAGACTATTCTAACAAAATATTATATAAATACTTTTTATCATCGATATATTTTGATTAATTACTTAATTTAAAATTATTTGATATCTTAATTTAAAATGAGTAATATAATTAACTTGTGAATATTATTCAAAAATTATATAAAATTTTATTGTAATATCTTTTTATTTAACTAAAGAATTATTAAATAATTAAATAATATTAAAAAAGATAAAAATTTATAATTATTGAATAATCAACTTTTAATGCATGACCAATAAAACCCAAAATACTAATATTAAATAATCAAGTTTTAATGCATAAGTACCGAACCATACGATTTGGAGAATAAAACAATCGCACCTTTTTGAATTGCATATTATAGTGTTGTTTTTCTATTTAAAGTTAATAATAAAGCTAAAAGCTCTTTTTTGGGTGCACCTCATGTTACCTAAAATATATTTTGAAACCAACCACATTTATTAAAGAAACAAAAATGAATTTGTTTATGTTTTCATTAGGTTCTTGTGATAATTCATTTGGCATTCTTTCAAGTAAATTGGTAACTAATTTCAAATAACGAATTGTTTCAATTATTCTCATTCTTTCATAATTCATTTGTACTAAATTAAAAAAAAAGTATGTGCTGCAGTACAACTATCAAGATTAGGTTACTACAGCTTGCTTGTTCAGTTGCTGCTCTTTGGTAAATGGGTAGTACGTGTTCGCGTTATGCCTTGCCTGGCCTAAGACACCGTAATAACAGAGAATTGCCATCTTAATTGTTGAAGCTTCTCAACTTCTTATGTCAATCCAGAGAAGGTAACGATGTCTCGAGATTTCTGTTAAGCTAACTGATAGCTACAGGAGCCTGAAACTGGATTTGCTTCTTCCTTAGAATGGTGGCAGTCATCAAGTAAATAGTTACTCCTTTCACTTTTCACCAGCTTGTCTAAGCAGAGTTCAGCTCATTTGATCCTCATAAGAACAAATTATAAGCACATTTAATTAGACTTGCATGAATTTGGTAATTCTTTGAGAATTTTTTATCAACCAGGAGTATTACTACATTTTTGTATGAATGATGTGATAACAAACTGCAATTCCCCTTATTGTTAATTTGTACGAACTAAAAGTGTACAACCTAAAGCCTGCATATGCTGATAAAATTTGAAAAGAATAAATTCCACAATTCATCCATTTGAAAGAGTACCTGATCTAGTCTAATTCTTAATATTATTACATCCTTAATTCATATGAATTACTGGACACTAAGGTAACAAAGGAATCCTTTTCCTTTACCCAAGTAAGTGAGCCACTCAAAACAACATACCATATATGGCTTGGCACTTTTTATCACTTTCCTTAGAGAAGCAGGTCCAAGAAACTTGAGAATCTATTTCACAAAAGATGTCGTGCTTGTGCTAAACCAAAGTTAGAAGAAAAAGAGTTTCTAGCTTGTGAACTTCCAACAAAAGATGAACCAAGTTCTTTATCGAACATATTGTCCAT
>JANIIA010000010.1:13673085-13705311 GCA_027478495.1 Erythroxylum alaternifolium | reverse complement strand
AATAACATACAATAGTAATTTTAGCCAAGTTAGTAAAAGGAAGATAGTAAATCTAAGTGTTGGATTGGGCTTAGATCCATATGTTGGATTGGATTTCCATTTTCGGATCCATAAGATGTCAGAACCAAAATGATGTGTTTACATATATCCATTAGAGAATGCATGGTAAGAGAATGTGTGGGCTTGCATGATGGATGGTTATGGGCTTAGGCCCAATTTGATTGGGTAGTTCATATAAAGCCATGTAGTTATAGTAACTATATGTATAAGACCATCTATGTTAGATGAGACCTTAGTCAAACCCCTTACTTAGAATATTAAAACTAACGCCTTCCTTTAATGTGGCAAAAATCAGAGTCCTTTTATAGTTAGGATTGTTGGGCAAACCCAAGCCTGCTTTACATGGATATGTTCGAACCATGAAAATAGAATTTTCAGGTTAATGGGTCAGTTTTAACTAGAAGCGTTGGTTTATTGGGCAAACCTAATATCAACGTGGACAGAGACGAAGTTGGGTAGTGTATATTAGGTGTACACGTGTCAAGAGTTGATAGCCCAATGAGTGTGCATACATTAACAGTTGATAGCACTAGATTCGATAGTTGCATTGGAGATGCAATTGGTATGATCGATACCTACCAGTTGAACTAAGGTGGTTTGTTGGGTAAACCCAAGGTCATTCTTAGGGATATTGGATATCGACCCACTAGGAGAATTTCTCTACAAGTTCTCTCAAATTTATATCGAGGGTTATGAATTTGTGAAAATAGTGGGAGCCATAATGCGTGTTATTAAGTCCTTATAGGCATGTATTTAAGTACATTGTAATTTTTCTCTATTTGACGAAAGGTTGCTTGGTCTTTCTCAGGCTATATATATAGACAAGATGCTAAAGAGATTTAACATGAAGCAGTCTAAGAGAAGTTTTCTTCCTATGATACATGGGATTACACTCTCTAAATCTATGTGTCCAAAGACATAAGATGAGAGGACTCCCACAAGTTTGATTCCTTATACTTCGACTGTAGGATCAATAATGTACACTATGTTACGTACTAGACCCAATGTATCGTATGCTCTAAGTTTTACGAGCAAATATCAATCGAACCCTGGTAAGGGTCATTGGGTGGCTGTCAAGAATATCCTTAAGTACTTTAGAAGAACTAAAGATGTATTCTGGGTATATGGAGAAGGTGATCTTCTGGTAAACGGGTATACTGATGCTAGTTTCCAATTCGATAGGGATGACTTTAGATCCTAGTCTGGATATGTATTCACACTTAATGGTGGTGGATTTAGTTGGAAAAGTTCCAAACAAGAGACGATTGCTGATTCAACGATAGAGGCAGAGTACATTGCAGCTTCAGAAGCTGCAAAAGATGCTGTTTAGATCAAAAAGTTCATTATAGAACTTGGTGTGGTTTCGAGCATCACTGACCCAATGCAGTAACGGAGTTATAGTGCAGGCGAAGGAACCGAGGTCTCATTAGAAGTCCAAACATGTACTCAAGCGCTACCATCTAATTAGAGAGATCATTGGTAGAAATGATGTCAATATAGAGAGAGTTCCCACTGATCATAATATAACTGATTCGTTGACTAAGCTTATTTCCCAAAAGTTATGCCCTGATGGATTGCCATCTATAACAGTAGATCCCCCATCCATCTAATAGAGATCTCAAGTTGGCCTATCCACTCCACAATCTCTGCTATTGTACTCGGATGGTTCGTTGGGTACCCGTGAGTTGCCTCATGCATCTCTCCAATTGAGATATCTTTAATTGCTCCCGGTGTGGTGTCTGCAGTCTGGCTGCTTCCATACTATCCTCGTCCTGTGCAAACCCTCCCGTTTGGGATGGTGGTGAATGTGGCAGTGGCAGCTACTCCGATATGTGTGGCTCCTTTCTAGCTCCTCCTAATACTACTAGCTTGTCAGGGACCTTAATGAGTCAGTAAATGTTACCTGTAGGTTCCTGTCGTTTACTCACCGTACACAAGTGCTTCATTACATCTATGTTTAGTGTTGTCATGGTGCCCACCAGTTGCATAGCGTATAATCTATTGAAGATCCCATCCGCCATACAAGTTTGGTCATATAAAGCCTGACATAAATCGTGTTGACCTTCCCGTCCTCGCTCTAACACTGGATAAATTAGGCTAATACATGCCCCAAGTGGATTGGCTTAGTACTCCATGGATATATCTGAACAATGGGTGTTATAGAGACGATGCTTTAGATTTACTTAAGTTGTAGTCATTGTCGTCGTTGGCCGTACACTAAAATTGTCGAAAAAAATACCCCATACAAAAAGTTTATCTGTAAAACTAGTTAAGTTTGCGTCCCCACAAACTCTTGATTGTACAACCCCATAGTGATGGAGAATTTTGAATAGCTCATTCAAACCATCTCCTTTAATTGTCAGAACTAAATGGTGTTCGATTGGTCATAATTATGTCATCCTTTTTCCACAGAATATAGAGAGCACCTCGAGTGTTAACTCCTAATAAGAGGGCTCCACGATCTCGAAAAATCGAGACTAGGCTCCAAAATCGATAAGATCCCCAAGATGTTGGACCAAATCGACTTATCCAAACACCTCCCAGTCAATGTTGTGACCCATTACGAACATCTTGTCCTTAAGCCACTGATACTACTCCTCATGCATTGTGGTATTGAATAGATTTGAGGACACTCTGGTGGCTGCATTGAGCGAGCTCCCCTTGGGTCTCTAGAGGACCCTTCTCTTCGTTGCCACTTTCTTGGTACTTCCTTTATGCATTGTGGTCATGTCATTGTGCCTAAAACTTTACATAAATGTGAGAAAATTGTATGTAAATTATGAAACTACCCTTTTCCCCACACTTATTTCTTATGCTCACAAAATTGTCAATTATGAATCAAACTAAAAACAAAAATTAAACATGTAGAAAAATCACAAAGAAATAATCTATGGCACATAAATAAATAAATAAGCATTAAATAAGTGGAAAAGTAGCTAATAATCCAATTAATCGCAAAATTTAAATTAAAAATATTGCAATTAACAAATAAAACTAAGATAATTATCCAATTACGAATTTAACCCTAAAATTGAAATTAGAAATCCTAATCTAACAATTACGCAAAATAAGTAAGATTTAAGCATTGAATTCATGAAAAAATCAAAATTAAAATGAAATTAAACAAGAAACAACTTCAATTAATCATAAAAGCAACTAATTAATCCTAATTTCATGCAAAATCATCACAATTTAACAATTAGTGAGCAAAATTGCACAAATTTGCAATCCTAATTAAAATTTCATCCAGATTTCATGCAATTCATCAAATTGAATCAATAAAAGAAATAGGTAAGGAACAAATTCAACTATTAAATCACACGTAACCACAAAATCATGCAAAACTTCACAAAATCCCAAAATCCTAATCCTAGCATTTTTGGGTTAAAAAATACCTAGAAAGTGCAAAACACCCAATTATTCATGCATAAACAAGTGAAATTAATAAGAATACTTACTTGGATGTCGCTAATTTGCAAGAAAAACTCAAGAAATTGGACAAGATAATGAAAGGGCGACAGCAGGTGAGTGAGACAAGAGAAAGTGAAAAAAATGAAGCGTTAAGGAAAACTTAAAGGTTGTCGAGGACTTACAAAGTCTGCTACACGACTATATAGCTAACTGTGTAAGTCACTGACTTGCAACTTTTTATAAGCTTACATGGGTGTGTATCTAACCATGTAAGTATATATTAGCATGTTTAGAAATCATGTATCTCTTTGTAAATGTGTGCAACATGAAAAATAATTAAATAAACTTAAAAATTTTGAACTAAAATTTATGAACCTTTAACACGTATACCCTAACATAATAATTATGCACAATTTCATTAGGATGGTCAATGTCCTAACCTAGAACACATTAAAACTCCATCAAAACCTATTATAACATCAAATTGAAAATAAAATTAAATAGAAATTAGAATAAAACCTAAATTAATTCATAGGTTGCCTCTTATATAGTGCTTGTTTAATGTTAGCTCGACATACCTTTCATGCTCAAGGTGGCTTATAAAGATAGGTTTTATAGTCTTACCATAGGTTTCATGAACTCTAATAAACTACTTGTTGTTACCACTTACTGCATTTGTCTTTCAGTTTATTTCCGTGAACTTACATAAGCTTTGGTTCTCCTTTAAAGGTAAAGCCCTGCAAAATATCTGAACACGAATCATTACAAGACTCATTAACTTTAATGACATCAATTTGTTCAAGAACAGGATTCATGACATTAGATACTTTAACTCTTCGTCCCTCATTCTATATTTTGACTTTCCTTCATCAATATCTTTTATTGACTTAACAGCTGCCAAAAATGGCTAACCAAGGACTAGAAGCACTTCTATGTCTTCGTCTATGTCAAGAATCACAAAATTAACTGAGAAGACAAACTTATCAACCTTAATATGAACATCTTTAATAACTCTCGTAGGATATTATATTGATCTATCTACTAATTGCACACTTATCCTAGTAGGTTTAAGTTCATCTATTCCCAATTTCTCAAACAATGAATAAAGCATCATATTAATTCCAGCCCCAGGTTAGCTAAAACCTTATCTATTTTAAACTGCCAATTTCATAAAGGATGGTAAAACTCCCTGAATCTGTAGGCTTCTTTAGTAGTTTGCTTTTCATAACTTCTAAGCTTATTCCGCGCAGCGTAACAATCTCAAACTCCTCCAAGTTTTCCTCATTCAATAATGGCTCCTTCAAAAGTTCCATATGCTTCAGCATCTACACAAGAGCTTTAACAAGAGGTAAGTTGGTTTAGATGATAAGTGCTTAATTCCATAACACTTAGTGATTATCGCTCTAAAATTGCTTAAGATACTTATTTTGACTCATATGTGATTTTAGGTACAATTCGGAAGTAAAGAAGTTAAAAAGAGTCAAAAGCATGATATTTGAGTCATTTTTTGAAGATTAATTTTCACTTATCTTCATAGAGCAAGAAGAAAAAAATTAAAAGACAAGAAAAATGAAAACACAAACAAGAAAAATCAAAGTTGCTCATGGCAAAGCAGTAGAAAATCTGTGCATGCCATTCATGTTTTAACCTGAATTTAAATGAGTAATGGTTGGCTGATGGAAGGCAACACAAGAAGAAGAAACCAAGCAACGTGCACGTTCCATGCTGCAGCTCAAAACATGAAGGAGTTAAACGGCAAGGAAGCAAGAAGAAAACGCCAGCAGGTGGATAAGAAACGTTGGAACAAAACGCCTGCAGATGGCAAGCAAGGAGCAGCTAGAAGCATGGGCCAAAAATGCACGGCCAAGAAGAGAAACGACGATGCAGGAAGCAACAAGGAGCAGCGAAACGCAAACAACATTTGCGTTAAACACAGACGTACAGCCCATTCATAAAATGTAGACGCATGAGAGTAGGGAAAAAGGAGGGTTTTAGCGTAGGTTTTAAAAAAGAACAAAGGAGGTGCTGTGTCTCGGTGCTGTTTCCGGAGCAAGAATAAGAGTAGAGAGCGTGAGTCCTCATTTTTCTTTTTTAGAAGTCTTTGGCTGGGACATTCTTTGGGGGCTGACCCAAATTTCTCTTCAGGAGTTTCGGAAGAGGATAAAGAGAAGGCAAAAAACTCTCAACTATGAGAGGGGTAACTTCCCGATACTGATTTGGAGGTGACATCGATACCAATAACTTGGTTAAGCATTCCTTCACTATTTTTTTAATTTCTTTATTTCTTTAGAAATTGTTTATGTTATCCGATGTGTATGAATTTGGGTATTATAAAAAGATTATTTTAATGCGTTTATTGGATCGTTTATTTACTAACTCATCGCTAAAATTTCAATATAATCTGTATTTGTTACATTTGAAATTATTGTGTAGTGACTAATGGTTCGTAATTATTAGGTATAACATAACCTAAGTTATATAAAGCATCGTATGTGGTTATTGCCTTGATTAATCGGTTTTACTAATTCGTAATGCTACTGCCTAATTAAAGCTAGAGATTGTATCCTGGATTATCCAGTAGTTAAGTTTAACTAACAATCGTATCTTCATTAAATACTACCTAAAGGAAAACTCAGGTTAATTATCAACTCACGATTAATAGTTTTTAGGAGAGGTTTGAGAATAACAAATCATTGAAATATGTATAATTAAGATATAGGTCGAGATTGAACCAAAGAATCGAGTCCCTACTAAATTCCTCACTTTAATCATTTTTTACATGTTTCTTTAAATTGCTTTTGTTAGTTAGTTTATCTTTATTTTATTTTCTCATTTTCAAAACCAAAACCCCCCAAAACCTAAGCACCAATTAATTTCTTTTCAAAAGCTAACCAAACACTCTCCGTAGAATCGACTTAGACTCACTACTGTTATAGTTGTAGGTCTAGTTTATTTTGATTAGCATTACAACGTGCCACCACTATAGTTGCTTAAATATTTCAAGGAGCTTATCAAATTGTGCATCCATTCGAATTTTTCTTCAATTTTACAAGATAAGGGATGACAGGTCGATATTCCTTAACTTTTCTAAGCTGGCCTTCACCTTCATTTTTGGATTGACTCTCAACAATCTCCTTCTTCTCTTCACCTACTCCTTTTAGAACCTCTATTCCACTCTTCAGGTTGATTGCCATTATTCTTTAGGATTTGTTTTTGTGTTACTAGGAAAATTCCCATGTGATCTTTCAGAAACTAGTTTGGTGATTTGTCTAATACGAACTTCCAAGTCACATATAGAAGCCTTTGCTCGTTGATGTTTACGTCAAAATTCTGAGCACTCTTTAACATGATCTCCTCTAGAGTAGGCTTTTTAGGTTAAGGTACTTATTGTTGAAATCCCAACGGAGGGTTGTTCTTTTCTTGGCCTTAATTTCCCCAACAAAAGTTAGGGTGACTCCTCTATCCTTGATTTTAAGTGTTGATGTATGGATCGTTTTAGGGTATGGAGCAGTCCCCAGATAATCCACATGCTCAGGCTGTACTGCTTGACAGTTTTGACTTGAATGTTTGAGCTTGTACACCTCACACTGCATAACTTGACTTGGTGGATTCATTGTTAATCTATCAAATTTTCTACTCAACACTTCCACATGGTTTGCCAATTGTGCTACTATGTCCACTTCATACACTTCCCCTAGCTTATTGATTCTTACTCTAGAAGAGCACTACTGATAATTGTTCATTGTCATATCCTCAATAAGGTTGTGGGCCGTTTATGATATCTTGTTATTGAGAGTACCCCTAATCACTACATCAATTAATTGCCTTATGTTTTGAGTTAACCCATTATAAAAAGTTTGGATCTGCATCTAAAGTGTTAAACCATAATGTGGGCATCTTCTCAACATCTTTTTAAACCTCTCATTCAGAATCAGCTTGAGAGTAGGAGGAGATATAATTCCTTAATTTTGTAGCCTTAGTTGTTGGAAAGCACTTCAATAAAAATTTCTCTACAACTTGATCCTATATAGTAAGTGATGATCTGGGCATTGAGTTCAGTCATTTCTTAGCCTTTTCTCTTAAAGAAAATGGGAATAACCACAGTTCTATCGTATCATCATTCGCTCCACTTATCTTAAATGTATCACAAATGTCCAAAAAATTTGAGATATCTACACTTGGGTCTTCATCTTGTAGTCCATCAAATTGGACAGACTACTGCTCCATCTAAATGATACTCAACTTGATCTCAAGATTATTGGCATTTACAGTCAGTCTAACAATATTGGACTTTACTTCAATTAAGTCCGGTCTAGCATAATTAAACATTGTCCTCAATTGGTATACCATTATTTTTTATTCTTCAGTACCAACTTGACCTTCTAAGTCCTCTAGCTAATGATCTAGTTCAAACCCTCTCAGTTGTATTCTACGAAGATTTCTACGAGTTGTTCTCTCGATTCTATATCTTTATCTACTAAGCTCACTAGATTACTCCGGGTCATAAACTGATCAAGAGTCAAGATCTATGAAAAAAAGAAAACTAACGAGTCAATCAAATAAAATAAATTAAAAATAAAAATAAAATCGAATAAAGTAAAAATGGCTAGATTAATAAAAGCTAAGTTTTCCTAATATTACTAATCCTCAGCAAAGATGCCAAAAACTTGATTGATGCTTTCTACGTTTATAAGAAATTATCAATGTCAAAATTACAAGTGCATGGTGTAGCTATACGTAGCATAAGCAAGGATGGGTCGATCCTATAAGGATTGTAAGTATTAGTAATTACCCTTTTTTATTATCTAACCGTTGATTCAGATTGTGGGTTTAATTAAAAATTAAACTAAACAAATAACATAAGATTTAAACAATAATGAACGCAAAACAAGGGGAATATTAGGAAAAGTCAATATGAAATAATAATGCCTAGGTAATGAATCCTTAAATATTAATCCTTTATGATGCAATTATATTATTGATTTTTAGACCATAGAAATTTCTATCTAATGTTAATATCTTTCTCAAAACTACTAACAACTAATTCTTGAGTTGATTAACAGAAATCTTTCTAGTTAAAATCCTTAGGATTGCATTATAATTTATGAATTTTGTTATTATGTTTGACCCTAATCTAGAGGATTTATGTTGGCCTATTTCTAGGTTTGTATACAACTCCTTCCAATTATGGTAGACTTGTTCGTACAAAAGGATTTTTCATTCTCAATCATATGATCAAATCATGAATTAATATTCCAGATATATTAGAACAAGAATAAAATGCATAATTGAATCGTAATAAATCAATCAATAAAATTGCATTAAATAAAAGACCAAATCACATTTTTATCAAAACTTAGGGTTTATCACACCTAGGCACTTAAAAAATTTAGTTCCTACTTATAGAAAACAAAACCAAGGATAAACAGGCAAAAGAACTAATAGAAAATAAAGAAATCATAAACCTTTTTCTTCTAGTGGATCTTCTTGCAAAACTGGATTGGATGTTGTTATCTCTTAGATCTTTTGATATATTCTTCATGTTTTTCTTGTCCTCTGATTAAAATTATCGCCTCTCTATATTCTTTATAACTTAAAGCTCTCTAAAACTCAAGTCCTCCTATTTTACCTTTTCTCATATCCTTTTATAGTAAAAACTAAGATTTTTGGGATATATACAGTTAACATACACGAGAGTGCGAGTGATCGTGTATCTCCAAAAATATTTGAATTCATGATTTTACATGGACAACATACACGGTTGTGTTTATCAATATACACTAGTGTGTAACTTCGCTCGACCAGAAACAATATTGTTCAAATCTCACACGTTTACAGAGAGTTACACAGTCGCTATACACGGTCATGTAGGTCCAAGTTGTTTCAAATCTCTGTTACATGCCACGATTTCATCCGAATTCTTCTTCTTTTTATCCAAGAAGGCAATTATTACCTATAAATGAACTTAAAGCGAATTATGTACCAAAAATGCTATAAAACTATTAAATAACAAGAAAAATACATTAAATATTGGTTTATAATTATAGTTAAATAAGCATTTATCAGTTTTCAATTATTGATGATTACAAGCTATTAAGGAGTTTCTTACTAAGATGGAACACATGTTTTGGTGCAAGATATATTTTTCAAAGAGGGAAGAGTGCATAGGTTTTTGAAGATGTCTAAATTGTTTTGAGTTATTGTTAAGAGTACCAATGAACCTGAAATGAAAATAAGAGTTGAAGGATAAATCACAAAATGCATATAAGGACTTCTTAGAAGTATCTTTAGAAAGATGTAAGAAATTCCTAAAAATTGAAGTCAAATGTAAAAATATTGAAAATAATGTATTTTGAAGCATTAAATGAAAACATTAGAGGATCTAAAAATAAGGAAATTATTTCTATTTTTAAAGAAATTAAAACTTATTCCATAAAGAGGTTGCAAGTAAATATAAACATGGATAAAAAGTGAGCTAGTGACTTAGAATGGAGAATTAGGAAGAAATTAAAAGAAAATATGCATACTAGAGTATATTGTCTAGCTACTTAAAACAACAATTATAGGAATAAAGTCTATAAAGATTAGTCACCTATATTATTAAGCTTAGGATCATTAATAGTTACAGATTATGGGATGTTTCAAAAATCTCTTATTGCTATGCACATGGTGAAATTTACCATAGGAAAGACAAATTTAAAGAATATATTAGTAGAATTCAATGTCTAGATACTTGACCAGTTATTGAACAAATACCATTAAAATCACCACTTGTGAAGATTTTTCCTGAGAATACCAAAGAAGAAGAGAGTAAGAGTTTCATTGCCAAAACATGAGTAAATTTATAACTTGCAAATTGCATTTTGAAAAAGGAAATAATAGGGTACAATAATATTTCAAGTCAATTTCAAATACTATATAATTTACACCACCACCACATTATATACATGTTAGACACTTAGTCGCTTATGATTTAAACTAACGTTATATTCATATTTTGATTTGTACTATTGGATTTTTAGTTTCAACTTATGATACTTAGTCAGCACTAAGACTAAATGAAGGGGATACATATATTAGTTCATGTCAACTCTAAGATCCATTGAAGTTATCCAATGTATAGGCTATCAATTCATTTTAACTTTAGGATTGCAATAATAAAAAATAACTTTTGCACAAATAAATGGGAATTAATTTCTTTATATGTTATATTGTTACATCAACTTCTTTATATATCCTAATGTTCTATGTTCTTCTAATATATGAAATTTACTAAAGTTTCAAATCCTCAATTTGAAATGTATAAAAGATCAAGAAGATAAATTAGTAATCAATCAAAATTTTATTAAAGAAATTAAGCTCTTAGCCTAAAGTTAATTTGAGGAAGACACTAGTGCGTATTGCTCAACCAAACAATATAACTTATAGACCTTAATAATATCGATTTCATTTAATAAGAGACCAATAATTAGACAAATATTATTTATTCAAATTAAATCATAATCAACCATAGTTATTAGTTAATCCTATATAATTCTAAAGCAAAGGCCAACTACAACACATGCTTCTTGAATTTAGTGTTTTTTCTCCCACAATCCCAGCGTTTGGTTGGTAATTCTTCGTGCATCACAAAATGTTGAAAAATCTTATACCTGAAAAGTTCTCTTGTCTTATATTTTTCACTAAAAAAAAATGTTGAACTCCAACATTAAGAGCCCCCACTCCCCATTCCCTTAGGATTAGTAGAGGATGTAAATCGCAGGATGTGCCTCAACTGACTAAGAAGTTGGATTTACCCACTGATCTCATCATACAAAAAACCCAAATCTTAAAGGTTGCCTCCAAGATTCGAACCCCCACTCTGTAGGTCGCCAGTATGGCAGGCACTACAACACCCAAGCCTTTGCCAATTGAGCTATGCCCTGGGGGCTTATATTTTCCACTAAAGACTCTACATAGTGCAAATCTTCTTCTAAGATTTAAATATATTTTAGAAACTTCTCACAATACCAACAATGCACATAATCTTCCAATAAGTATTCTCATTAAACTTGTAGATAACAAAAGCAAATATCCATCTTTAAAACTATATCAAATCTTCTGTTTCAATTATTCTGTTCCATTAAATTTCGTCTATATATTTATATAAAAATTTACATAAATGTGTGGATAAATTTTAATAAAACATGATAAGAACACCGTAAATGAAACAGAAGATCTAATCCCATTTAAAACAGAAGTAGAATTATTATTCGGATACACCCATACACGTGTACGTATGGATCAAGCGGACTGCAGTTACCTGCATATAATAACCAGGTCAAGCGTTAGCATCATACATGGAGTGGTGACATGTCTATGACATACTTGCCACTTCATCAGTAGGCAATTCTGTTACTGCAGTTAACTGCATATAATACCCAGCATGCCGTTGTTGGCGAAATAATCTTTCATTTCACATATGTAAACTTGTTTGTTGACATCCCCATAGTTGCTTATTCTCCCTAGCCAAAACTGGATTGCTAAATTTACAATGACAGTTGATATGGTGTATTCTTCCACCGGAAAACGATAAACCCCGCCACATGTTTATGGTGTCTTCATATGAATAACCTATATTCAGTTCAATGCTGTAAATCTAATCGCTTAAACAGCATCGGTACAGCAACACACTAAAAAATATAAATAGCCAAAGTCGCCTTTCTGTACAACCATCCACTGCCTTCACCCTCTTGAATTGTGACCTACAACTGTGTCACAATGATTTCCCTCATTACTGCAAAAATGATAAAGCCAGTAATTGTTTCATGGACATCATCGGTATGAAGATAACAATGATGAGTGAAAATGACATTCACATCACTATCTTTCCTGGATGTAGCTTATTAAGGCCGTCCGTGCACGCCCCGGATCAACTTCGGTTCTGATGATGTTTACCTGAACTGTAATCAGTGAACTCAATACGCATAATAAGCAAACCATGCATTAAGTTGATCATGCTAGAAGTCTACTGTTTAAACAAAATTCCAGATTCTTGAATATGAGATAATCTCAAAACTTACCATTCAAATCAGTCAGTAAATTGTATTTTTAAGGCAAAAATTATGTATTAGGCACTCTTTATCATAACTACAAGGTAGCAACCACCGAACACTACTGTCAATTTTGCCCATGAAACAACTAGAATGTATTTCATTTAGATCTTTGGGAAAACGAAAAGCATCTATTACAATTTTAAATACTAGCTACGTCTGAGCTAGTTTAGGAAAACAAGGATTATTCAAATATGTAAGAAAAGCAAAGTCAGGAGATATTTAATATCACAGAATTGTACCTTTGGTCCTGTCTGTTTCTTTTCACGTTGAACCTTCTCCAAATAGGGACAGATCAATTCATCCAATTTCAACAACCAGACAGCTAGTGCAGATGACGTTTGAGGCATAGATGGAAAGCATGTGACGATCTCTTCCATAAAAGTCCTACAACCTTCAGCCGTGATGCACTTACACAACCAATCCTCATTCAATGCAGCAACAAAATCAGCAACAACCTAATATTTATTAAAATTGATAAGATCTCACAAGCCTTAGAAATGCTTACAAGACTGACTAACAGATTGAAATATGTAACTAACATTGGATACGAAACCTGTAAAAGTTCTGTCAAAGATGAAGTGCGGCGAAGCCGTTTAACCCACAACCTATGAGCTGAGATTCTCCAAGCACCCACCAAGCCATCCTCAGGCATAGCTGACTGCATTTGACAGAAGAAATCATGAGATAAACATCACATGGTAAATTTACGGTGTAATATGTTCATCCACTACTAGAAAAGAAAATCTGCATCAGCTTGATATGAGAGAATCAAAACATATATAAAAAGTAAAGCAAAGAAGACCCTGATTTCCTTTTGTTTTGCTGCCAATTACTTTTGACCAACCAAAAGATTATAATAATTGCAAATTGCTAGCATATAAACCAGGGTCAATATGCTCCCACAAGATCAGTGTCTTGCTAAGGCAACTGGCTCTTAGACTTGGCTCAAGGGTATCTAAGCAGGTTTGATTATCATATTTTGAAATATGCCAGAAGTCAAACTTCTAATGTGACTGGATGTCCTCAAAAGGGCATTCCAAAGGTGTCAAATAGGCTCCTAGTTGATCTAACCGCTTATCATGATAGGATATAATCCTGTATCTCCTGCATAAATACTTGAATTGAAGCACAAGAATGTTCACGGAAGAGCACGAGATGTGCGATTCAAACAAGAGAACAGAGAATTGAACAAACCTCAATTGCATGAACTGCCGCTTTCAGTGACTGCAATTGTGATGATAGAATTTTATGCTTCAGGAACATTCCACTATCTCCTTTTGTCCTACAAGTCGCTGAATGGATAGTGTATCGCTCTTCAAGATCAAAGTCTAGCTCAAATGTCATATGGCAAATTCTGCAGTGCTTTTCATCTCTCCAGAACAAATCATGACAGGTTTCACATCGGGTAAGCGACTCAAAATAAGACTTTTTGCTATATCTAACAGCATTTAGATTACAGTAAAAAGAATTCCATATCCAAGCATCAAACTCTTGGAGACGGCTCCAATTCCGGTTTTCTAGATCGCCATTCTTCCCTGCTTCAAGAACAATTGCACCACATTGGGGTAAAGAACTATTTGTTATCAAACTCTGGTTTAGGCTGTTGTCTACATCAGACACTGGAGAAGAACTATCTTCTCTAACTATTTCCAATCCAGACTGGCTTGATAGAGTTGGGTTCCTGATGTTGGCATCATTTGAAATTACACATGACATCAAATTGCATAGGAAAGGTTCCCGCTTCTCCAGAGATTCAATAAGAAAAGCTTCCCGTTTTCCTCTGTCATCCAATACAGATAACAAGGAATGCAATGCCTGCAGTTTGAAACAGCAAATGTAAGATCGCAGAAAATAAGTTTCTATAATCCAAAACAAGTTAAAAATTAAACAGGGATTCAAATTACAAGGGGTTGGGAAGGTACCTCCTGGGTATCGATCACTTCCCAATGCCCATCTTCAGAAGATTCAAAATACACTCTCTTATGGCCAGGATCATGTGCATCACATGGACCCAAGAATAGCCAATACCTATTGTACCTACGGTCAGACCCTAGAAAGATGGATTGCATAGGGTGCAAATACACCTCAAAACCACTTTCATTTACATCTTTATCTTTTCTAGGAAATGGGTACTTTCCATCTAAAATTGACACAGAAGAATCAACTGGGAAGAACCCAGATGACCTCTGTATTTCTTTTGCATTGTTCGTCTGTCCAATGTAATCCCAGGATGGCCTAGGCAAATTATTCTGGTTTGAAGATGATCGCTTTATTTTAGCTCCGGAACCATAGTGATGTATGCGAGAGGCGGATTCTTCAGTGGCTCTTGATGGATCCTGACAATGATAACAAGAGGAGGAGAAAGGAAAAGGATCAAATATACAATTATCAAAACCTTCATCTGGAGGATAAAATTGAAAATATACATATAAATATGGAGGCAATGGAATAAATTGCATTACATGAAGCGCTAGGTGCAATGGTATGTACAGTCCAGTCAAAATCCGAGCTATAGGGATAATCACAACAGAAAATAATGCCACTATGCTTATCCGTGGAAAATGCAACACAGGAAAAAGAATAGCACATTTAATCCATAGCTTACAACACTCAATGAAATAGATTTAAAATGAATTAATTCCAAAGCTAGTTAGGGACATTTAATTTGTTGAACTGACTTTCAAAGTTGGCAAAAACTAATCCCAGGTACCATATAATTAATTAAGGTGTAACCATATTCATGATAGGTGATTGATTTTCTTTTTATTTCACCGACCAACTACAGACAATACAACCAAACCACCAGAAGTCATGTAATAGCCCCTTTCAAACATCTGTTTCTTAGAAGAGACAAGCTTCAACACACATCCAAAACCTAAACTCAGAAACATGATTTGTCACATTTCAGGATCTTCAAGCTCAGGATATATGTGTTACCTCTCTTCTAATGCTAGATCCAGCACTGAGAAGGTCAATCAAAGCCACCAAAGCATTCAACTTTTCTTCAATGTTCAACTCGGAATATTCATCTTCCATGAGTCCCAACATCCACACCTCTCCTTGATGGCTCTCATCAATCTCATTGTAAACTATTAGTGAATTACTTTTACTTTTCTGATAATTATTTTGCTTGGATTTTCTTGGACTAGATGAATCATACTCAGAGTCACTGCTGTTACTTGTTCCATCATCATCAAAGTCGTCATGGACACTTCCAGAGTCCATATCTGACTGATAACCACTGCTTGCTATAGAAGCATTGATGCGTAGACGATAAGTAGATGGTGATATCTTCTCAAATAAAGTAATATCACTTGAAAGAGTTGAGCATATAGATAGTTCTAGTCTGTCAGTTGTGCCGGCAAGATTCAACTCAGCAATCTTCAAAATAGATAACAAACATACATCAGTAAATCGATAAAAATCACCACTAGGTTGTAAAAGAATAATAGGAAATGGGAAGATTTCTCCTCCATTTGGATTCTCTCTTCAGCACTAGAAACTTACTTGAGAAGACTTTGCTAGGTCAGAAACTGCCATCCCACTATTTCCTTGCTCTGACAGGAGTCTAAACAATTCACCCTTCAAAGTTCTGGGACGGAGACCATACTTCAGCATGAGGCTCATTTCCTATGAATTAAAATATGTTACATTGCTTCCACTGATCTTCTTTTCCACGAGGATTCTTTAGAATTAGCAAGTTACAACTTTTAGATCATCATTTGTTGAATAAATCTAGAGAACTGAAAGAAGAAAATAAAATAAAGATACACTATTAACCTTGTTAATGCCTTCCCTACGAAGTGCACCTTGCTTTGAACCATAACCAGCTGCAACCAATATCTGACGGAGTATCTCTGACCATGTTAGAGGATTGAGAGAATTTTTCCAGAACTCCACAATGGATTTTTGATTTTCAACCTGTAAAAGGATAAATTAATAATCATAAAACTGCAAATTCAGTTGGCATGAAAACCAGGGTAAAACTTGAAACGGAAAACAAAAGAAACACCCGTTTCCACCTCAGCCCAACAAAAAGAAAAAGGTGCAGACGATGAACAATCCACAAAATGGAAGGAAATCAAGGAGCACTAAGTAATTCATTTCCACAGAAAATATATCTGCATTCATATGCGCACAGCATCTGATTCCAATCAAGCATGTACCAGTCATATACCAACACTAGGAAATCACCTGGGTGTAAATTTCAAGAAGTAAATACACACTATCTTTAGGCTTCAAATCAATAAGGTGGCATATTTCAATTATTTCCCAGTTTTCCAAACAGAAAAAGATGCATATGAACATAAAACTAAGTTTTCTCAGATTCTAGAAAAAAATCTCTACTTCCTCAACAGGAGAAGCCCTACTAGCCCTACTATCAAGAGTGGTCATTTTGCATCGGTCATTTTATGTACTGACCGAGTGGAGTAGTGCAAGAAATTTGCAAGATATGCTTGAATGAGGCAAGAATTCACTACTCGTCTCTGTTTCCACATTGCAGATAAGAAATTTAAGAAGGGCCACGTGAATTTTCCCAAGCAACAAAGAATCCTGAAATACATTTAAAGAAACATAAATCAACACAGACAGGTTTGAGTATAACTAACTGAAATAGATGCAAAAATATCAGTTTAATACAAGATAAGTACACAATCCGATATGAGGAATATACCTTCTCATGGAATGCTTGAGCAAACTCATCAAGAGTGAAGGGACATATATCAATATTAACACAATATGTATAGAGAAAGTGGAATGCCTGGAAACAAAACATCACATTTAGTCAGCAGCAAATTTAACCACTGGAAGATATAAAATCTCTACAAAGAGAAGATAAAAAATCAAATAACTTGCTTCTAAAGCAAATTTAGGACCATACTGCAATTTAAAAGATTCCAATGTTGAAATTGGCACAACTCTATGGATATGCCAAACATAATATCATGTGAGTACATTGAACAGCGAGTGTTCCAATGATTAATAGATGGATTTGTGCAGGAAAAATAGAAGAAATATCAACTAGTAACACAAACTTACATAAACTAGGAAATGGGCAGTTGAGTGTTGTTAGGCTCCTGGAAATTCAGATTTCAGGTCTACCTTTCAACTTGGGATGCTAGAATTTCAGATTTGGATATAGCTGGATTTTTAGGGTTTGATTGATAAAAATTTAGGCTATAATTTTAGGATTTAATATAGCTTGAATTTCAGGTTTGATATGAGTAGAATTTAGGATTTTGGTTGCTAGAAATTCCGGTTAAAAGTTTTGGAATTTAATAAAGTAAACAAAAGTTCTGGAATTTAATGAGGTAAACAAGTAATAGAGTAGGAAACTAGAGATCACTCATAGGGTCTAATAATTACTCTTAAAAAAAGCATCACGCCTTTAATTAAAAACTCTTTAAGTTTATAGAAAAAATTCAAGGCCTTACTATTGAAGGGTTGAATATACATATATATAGAAACGTTGTTAGAATCCTTGTTCTAATAGTAAAGGGATTCTTAATTAAAATAGCCAACACAAATTTGAGTCTCATTAAAGAATTCTATAAGTTTAAATTTTAAACAACTAAGATAACATGTCTAACTTACTACTACTAATCTAATTAAGAAACCAACCATAAACTAAATTTTAACCCTTGTTGTTTTTATTGTCACCTCAACTCCCACTCTTCATCCCACCAAATTAAAGCTTGCAAGTGATTAATTTACCCTCTTTTATTTCTTTTATAAACTCTTAGTTCTTTTGCATCAATTGTCCCACTTTGGCAGAAGTTGTCCTCAACGTAAAATGCAACAAATACTAATCATATGAGCTCATATTCAACTTTTGAAATTCAAATTCTAAAACCCGACTGCTGTTAAAATTTGATCTTCCTTTTCATTTGACAAGAAACTGTAAATATCCACCAAATCTTATGGCTACAATCCATTTATCAAGAACAACCTCTATCTCCGCTTTAAGATGAGAAATGGCTAAAATTCTCAAAGCTATAGAAGGATATTATGTATCACCATGACCATGATAAATAGTTAAGTTTACAACTTTAAAAATAGGACAAATTCCCATGTCATTTTGTAATTTCAAAACATAAGCCTCAGTACCCATCTTCTTAATGATCTTATAAGGTGCAGCACCTGTGAATAAAGATTTTTGTATTTTCCTTTTTAAAAAGCTTTGGATACCATCACCATATCCCTTTCGTTAAATTTCAACAATTGACGATGTTGATTACCAATGTTAATAATAAGTCAAGTTACTAGTTGTTATCTTTCCTCGTACCTCATCGTAGATATCCCTCGTGTTGTGCAAAACCGTTAGCTTCAACATTAACTAATGTTCCTTGGTTGAATTCTCGAGATTATCTCAGAAGGACTCTTACAAGTTGACCTATTTATAAAACTGTTGTACGCAAATTCTTCCAAGAATTAGGTCTCAATTATTCATAGTCTCCTCGATCAAGCATCTTAACAAGTCCCCCAAGCTTCTGCTCACTACCTCTATTTATCCATCAATTTGTGGATAGAAAGAACTCGAAAACTAATATTTCATAGAATTCTCCATAAATAACTCAAACTTCACATCACAATTAGAAATAATGTGTAAAGGTAATCCATAGAGACGTACAGTGTCTTTGAAGAATAGCTTAGCATGTGAACATCATCATAAGTTTTGACCATTGCATTTGCAGATAGTTTCATAAAAATCCACATGGCTTCTACAGCATATAGGCTTCAGGAACATATTGTTGTTTCACGCTATCATTACAAAATGTTGACTTTGCAAGTACACTCAAAGCTTCTCCTTTACTCATATGTTGTGTGAATTTCACGTCTTCATTCAAATCTAATTGTCCTTCATCACTCGCTACAAAGTAATCTTCATCAACCTAATTTCTTGTTTTCTCAACATCAATGGTATCATCAAATTTTATTCCCAAAAGCTTTGAAACTGTTAAAACTTGTGAGTTAATCTTTTCAGTTTCCTGTTTTGTTATTTTAGCTTGTTGTCCTATCTTATCAGCCTATTGTTCTTGTATTCTGACTTGTTGTTCATGTGTTTCAGTTTGCTGTTTAAGTGTTTCAACTTATTATTTAATTGTTTCAACTTTAGAGTTTGTCAAAGAATCCATTTCCTTCTACTTGTCTTCATCTTTAACCCCATGATCATCTCCCACTGTCAAACTCACCATTTCACAAGTACTTGACTACCTTCTACATTTAGACTTAAAGAATTTAATTGACCAGTTAAAACAGAGGTTTCAACAGTTTCACGACTTAGAACAAAAACTTTCTTCGAGGCAACGTCTGTTAAATTTCTTCATCTTTAACTCCATGATCATCTCCCGCTGTCAAACTCTCCATGCATCAAGTTCTGGAATACCTTCTACATGTAGACTTAAAAGAATTTAATTGACCAGTTAAAATAAAGGTTTCAACAGTTTCATGATTCAAAACAAACACTTTCTTCGAGGCAATGTCTGTTAAATTTGAGGAATCAAAAATCAATATATGATTTTTAAAACAGATTTTCCCTTGCACTTCATGCCATTGATTAATATCAATCCCTTCATCTTGCTTATTAGCACATTCTCCATGTTTAGCATCAAGTAAGGGTTTAGCATCAAGTAAGGGTTGTTGGTTTCCATGATTATTTCTTGCGGGACTTTTGAATCTTAGGGCACAAATTTCAAGGTGTTCTAACCTGTCCACAAGTTGGAGAACACACTTTCTTATAGGAGTTGTTACCTGGAAGTTGATTTCTAGAGCTTCTATATGTCCTTCCACTATGTGTCGCCATTGTGAATCAAAACTCCAATACCAAATTGATGTAGGAAAAATAGAAGAAATATTAACTAGTAGCCAAAACTCACAAAAACTAGGAAATATGGGTTACTGAATTAAAATTTCAAGTCTAAATTTCAATTTTCTTTTTGAGAAAAGAAAGTATAGGTTTCAAATAGAATTTTAGATCTAGGTATAGCTGTTTTTAAAGATTTTATTGTTTATTTAGTGTTTGGTATGGCTGGAATCTTAGGTTTGATATAGCCAAAATTTAGGATTTTGATTCCTGGAAATTCAAGTTAAAAAATTCCAAAATTTAGTGAGGTAAACAAGCAATAAAGGATAGGGAACTAGGAATAACTCTTAGGATGTAAAAATCACTCTTGGAAGAAAGCATCACCCCTTCTAATTGAAGCTCAAGTTTATAAAAAAAATTTCAAGATCTCATTATTGAAAGGCTGCAAAAACATAGATAAAAAGTTGTTAAAACCCTTATCCTATTAGTAAAGGGATTCCTAACCAAAATATCTAAAACAAAATCGAATCCTATTCTAATAAGAATTCTATAAATTTAAGTCCTAAATAACTATAATAACATATTTTCCACTAGGATAATATATCTTACTACGATTTCCTATGTAATAAGCAACCTAGCATAAACTAAATTTCAACCCTTGCTGTCTTTTTTTTAACATAACTCTCAATCTTCATCCCAACAAATTAAAGCTTTTGATTGACTAATTTATGCTCTTTAATAAACTCTTAAATGTTTTGCATCACAGATATAACTCAAGGTTGTGATAAGATACCTCAGGCAATATATGAGTATCAGATGAGACAATCACAAGTATCATTTACCCAAGATGCATAAATGTTGCAAGGAAAAAGCACTAAAAAGTTATTCAGATTAATACACCTTAAAAAGTTTCTTGACACTCTCCAAGGAAGAATACCAAGGCTGCATTGTAAATGGTGGCTTCATCTTAACAACATCAGGAGGAAACTTGGGAAGTAAATCTGGGAAATTAGAGTGAGAAAGGAACTTGAGTATTCACAATTACAATCAAATGTAAAAGGGTGGTAGATACAGTAAGAAGTAAAAAATAACAAAACAAACCTTTGCAAAGTAAACAACCATCCAATCCATTGGCAAAACAATGATCAGAACAACTCGTTGGATTTGGTCCAGCTTGCAACTCTCTCAGCTCCAATTCTTCATCATCTACTAACACTTCAAATTGCTTCAGGCGTTCCAGGAATAACACTCCTTCAAGAGCAAGTTCACATTTTTCCTTGCGTGGCTCCATTTGAATTGTCTCCCTTTTAGAACCCACCTATAGAAAACCAATAATTGATCTTCACAGCTCCAAATCTAAATTGCCTAATGCCATAATATGCTTACCTCTCTACTTTTAACAAAAGGCTTCCTCACATTCGGTGCTCTTTTTCTCAACCTTGTCTGATAGGAAAAAAATGCAACAACTATGAACAAAATTTTTCAAGAAATCAATTGAAAAAAGGAAAATTGCATATATTTCCTAAAATGTACAAAACAACAGCAAGCAAGAGCAATCATTCATCAAAAGAACTAGTATGTCTTAGGAAATTGAGATTATATGATTGACCATTAGAGGGATTGTTTGTCGTCGGTTTTTGCGCTGCCGGAATTTTCGTGAATCAGGAGTTGATACTGGGTGAGCGTTGTTTATTTGTCTATCAAAGAAGTTGATGTCAGTGGGTAAATCCCCACCATTAGGATTTACAGCACGCCATACTGTCATCAAGCCTTTTCCTATACCATGTTTCTTCGTTGGAGCATTCTCAACGCAGTTCTGACAAACAATGGCAACACAGTGACACCCTTAAAATGACGTGCAAAAGCATACTCAAGAAAGAGGAAGGAGAGTCGTGGCCTAATGTTGAGAAAGGAATATTAGTGACATCATTTCACTAGTACCTGTCTTCTTTTCTTTGCTTTTTGGTTCTCTTGACAAGCAGAAATAGATTTTCTGGAATCTAATAGTAAAGGAGTATCAGTACACACTAAAGAAAATATAAAAGACAACCAAAAAAAAATGAAAAGAAGAATGTGATAGAAAATTTCAAACAAGAAATATAAGAAGTAAATGTCAAATGTTAGTAAACTTCTTTTATTACTGAAAAAAGGAACACCACTAATAAACAAAACAAAAGAAAATCTTCCATAATCTTCAAGTTATGATCTCCTCTTAACATTGTAGTTATAATTCTCCCATAGTGAAGTAAATAAATGTATGTTCAGATAAAATAGTTTTTGATAAGCAAAAGTCATAAATTTGAGGCATTGATTTCAAACCTTTACAAACGGGTGATGCCATTGAGGAAAGTGTATCAAACTCTACACCGAGAGGAGGACCATCCTTGCGAAAAATCTTGCCCAATATGTAGTCTGGAGTCAACAAATCCTGAAGAAGAATTTGGTTTTTTCTCTTCTTCATCTGCCTTTCCCTGAACTGTGTTAACGTGTCATACCTTGAGGATGAAGTGGTGTTAGACTGACCTGTATCACAAATTACGGCACACTGTTAGACTGATCTGTATCACAAATTATGGCACACTATTGGTCAACAATCTCTCTACGAGTGAAATGTATGTCTTGTTTCATAATCTGTGTGTGTTTTGCTTGGGTACGGATGTAAAACATCTCTACCTTTGTCTCTCCTCCTCTTCGAAACAAACCATCCACAAACCTGCTTGTATGTCAAACCCAAGATTGAAGCAAGATCTTGAATAGCATTATGCGAAGGATACTTATGCTCTGCTTCAAATAACAATTCCAACTTAGAAAATTACATATTACACAAGTAAACCTCTCATTCAAAGGAAAAATAAAAATTAGAAAATAGAAAATAGAGTACAAAATAATTTGATTGTCATTTAAGTAAACAAGCAACAACCTCAGAGAAGAATCTGAAATAAAAAATTCCAGCACAAAATAAAGTTTAAAATCACTAAACAAACAAGATCAATAAAATCATAACTTACAAATACAGGGAGTGAAGACTCTCCTGTTCATGAGAGAGTACATAATAAAATAAAATTCAAGAAAGACAAGAGTACAAAACCGGCGTAAAACTTCTCTAGGGCTTGAAGCTGAAGCGGCGATTTCCTCTTCAGCTCCATAGTCTCTCCACCTCTCTGTCACTCCCTCTAATTAATGCTTCAATCCACGGAGCAAAATCGCCATAGTCTGACAACAGCAAGCAACTCATTAGCAAAATCCACTCCAGAACAGAACTAGCCAAATGAAAAGAAAAAGGAACATTGGAACATAAAAAAAGAGAAAAAGGAGAGAGAGAGAGAGAGAGAGAGAGAGAGCAAGAGAAGGAGAAAATAAGAAAACATGATATAGAAGAAGCCAGAATTCAAAACACAGTTTTTTACAGTGACCTACAGCTCTCCTCCAATAGCCATTAGTTCTAAAGGAAGACAAAGTGAAACTGATAATGAATTCAAAAACAAACAGACTTAAAACACACAAGCAGAAGCAACAGACTGAAGAAGAGAGAGTGGCGAAAGGGAGGATAAGAGAATTACTTAGGAGGATAGTAAATGGAGAATGGAGAGGAGAAGATATAATGGTGGTGAGATTCCAGAAAGAAGGTTATGTTTTGTAGGGTTTTGGGTTTTATATATATATGGGTGTGTAAAATTAAATTACAAATTAATACGTAATTTAATTTACATTTGTGTGGAAATCGTTGTTTCGTATAGAATATAAATATACATATGTATTCTAATGGCCCGACCGGTCTAACCCAACCCAAACTCACGCGCGCCACCGGCATCGGCCATCTCTTGTTCGCTGATGAAAGAAAAAGCATAATGGATGATCAACGTCCAACCCCTACACGCCCTTCTCTTAAAACCAAAACCCATTTCAACAATTTCCCTTCTTGGAAGCATAAGTTGAGGGAAATTTGCTGCAAAAGGGTGCGCGAGGACCGTTCCCGCTTGCTCTGGAAACTCAGATTAACGGCTACTGCTAAATCTCTCGATGACAAGGTTCCCTTTCTCTTTATTCTTCTTTCCACTCACTGTTCGTTTCTTTCTTGTTGTGCATTGATAACTTTGTCAAGTTGTTTGTTTTCTGTATACGTTGTCCTGATTTGCGTCTTTCAATTGCTTTCCTAGTTTTTCAATGATTGGATGTTCGTGGTGCTGCACTTCATACACTAAACTGTTGTTATGAACTCTGCTGTTCTTCTATCTTCATTTTGGCCATGATGTCTGACTCTGTTTGTAATAAGGTTAAGGAAACATAAGGCTACTTTTGCTTTGGTTTAGAAGAACCTTAATAATCGTAGAAGGGTTTGTGTCAATTTGAAGGACTCCCCTCCACCATTTTTACTAGGTTATTTACCTCAACTTTTTCCTGGCTTTCAGGATTTTATCAAATCTGCTTTAAAGGACATAGTTTCTGAGGAACTGAAAAAGTTTGATGACTCATCTATGAAAAGTTTTCCGAAAATAACTACTCCAAACCCTGAGCTCAAGGACATATTATGGGAGTATGATGGTCTTCATAATTCATACCAAGGTGAATGCGAAGAGATATTGTTGGAAATGCAGAAGATTTTCTATGATGATGTAACAGCAGAGACAACTAGTAGAGGTAAGTAAATATTGAGGTGGTGATAATTTTACAAGGCATAAAGGGATTTTAATAGGGAACTAATGTTAGCAGATTTAGACATGATGTTACATTTTACCTATCTTTGTTGTCAGCATGCCTGTCTCAGCGTAGCAACTACGTATTGGAGATTTTTCCTTCATCACTATAATTGGAATTCCTTAATTTAAAGTACGCAGATTTATTCCTTTGGTGACAAAAGAATGATGATTTCCACTTCCTCCCATTACTTTGATCCTGGTACAATGATAAGCATATGGAGACACACACCCATTCACTCACAAACACAATGAGATGATTACATGTGAATATAAAGCTAATCTGTATATGGTTTATTGCTAAGCTTTAGTATTGTGCCTGGCGTCTCTCTGTGCATTTGCATATAGTGATTAAGAAAGTCATCCTTTTGAGCTTGAATGTTTAGATTCATGCAGGTCCCGAAAACTACACTGGAACTTGGGAAGATGAAGAAGATGAGTACTTGGCTCATGCTGTTTTTGAGCACATGCATTTGAACAATGAGCAGGTAAAAGCTCCGGAAATGCAGAAGTTTTGTTAATTGAACTAAGTGGCAGTGAATTGCTTAAGAGTTGGGATTACGTATTTGTTTCTAAAATTATACTTTCGATATTGTTAATTCAAGTGTGACATCAAATATGCGTCGATAGACACATATTAAAAGTTGAAAGAAAAGGAATAGATTAATGATTTTCTTTGTTTTCCTTATTCTTTGAAATTGATGCTCATCAGTTGATCGATCTATCTTTCCTTGTGATTACATTGTTAACTAATTAAGAACTTTGATGAAGTATCAAGAATCGATTTATATATAAGGGTTTAACAGTGTTGTTACCAATATCTATTCAGCCTCAAACAAATGAAATTGGTAAACTTTCTGACATTGATTCTATGTACACAAGGCAATCTGGTGTCCCATCTGTAAGCAAGGGGAGCTGAAAGATGCCCATAAGCTGATATATTGCACTCAATGTGAACTTCAACTCAGCAAAGGCGATGAGGTTCTGCTGCCCCAATGTTACTTTGTGTACTTTTGAATCATCAATATATTGGGGTTCATTTTATGACAATCCATCTCTTACCATCTCGTAATGCAATTGGCATAAAAAACTGGTGGGACTTGATGTGTGCAAGTGATTTCAATTCATTTTCTTTTGCAAACTATGTTTCTTTCTTTCTTTTTTCATCTCCCCGACTGACTTCCATTATGTTTATAGAAGATATGCGGTAAGAGTGAAGTCTTTCGATTTATGTCTTCGCAATCCAATGCTCTCCAACACGCTGCAATTCTGCATATATTATTTTGGTGGACAGTGGGTTTATATGACATAACCTCTTAAGGGTGTGGTTTATGCAAATAAACATTGCTTTACCACCTCCACTGTTTTTGTAACGTTTGCTGGTTTCCAAGACCTTGTTGTATGTCCTGCTTTCGATGTATAAGTCTCTTACTCTGACTCTCAGGAAAGTGATGCCCTGGATGCATAGCTTTAAATATTGGTGTCTGTGGCTGCCTACTTGTTTTTTGCACAATCAGACTTCATTTATATATTATAATGATAAAATGCACCACCCGACCACTTACTGTGAACTAACTGTGCTTTTTTGTATTTTGGATCAGGTTAATTTGGACATTTTGAAGTCACGACTAGCCGAAGCCCATGCTGAGCATCTAGATCGGGGATGTAGATTGAAACCCGAATTTTGCATTAAAAATATGTTCGGTTTAACGGCATTATACATCTTCTGCCAAGGGTGTAACATACTTGAGGTTGTAATATAGTTTCAAGAATAGAGAACAGGGGAAAGAAAGTTGAAGACGTTTTGGGTTTTAGCATCTACTTATAGTTCCTCCAGATAGAATAACAAAAGGGTTGAGTTAACGTTGTTATTTTGTCGATTAAGTTTGTATTCATATGTCAGTTCATGGTAATATTTGCATTTGAAGTGTTACCGGAGAACAAGGGTTGAATTAAAAGAGCCGAGCTGGTTGCAAACAACAATATAGGGAGCTTGATCACCTGTTCCATATGCCCAATGCCTACAAGGTGACCCCATTTTTTTCAAATAACCAAAGTCCTTTGCTTACTCTATCCTCAAGTTTAGTTTATAACATGCCAATAATATATTATTTTTTGTAATAAGATAATCCTAGAATGATTGTTGTTTCTTAGGGGGAATTTAAGTTCTTTACATTCTAAGAGATATTATCAAGGGATAAGAGGTTGACAGCCATTTCCTTCAAGTCTATAGCTGGATTTTCTCCAAGTAACATACTTGAATTCCCCTTATTGCTCTAGTGATGTTGATTCTCGAGTCTTAGAGAATCCAAGGTTCCTTATAAGGTTCTATAGTATAAGATGTTTTATGGTGCCGTCCTCTATAGGATCCATTACTTAGACTTCAATGTCTTCAGATACTCCAGGAGAAGTAGGCATAGGATTAGAATTCCTTTCTTGCAGCTTTGTGAAAATCCCTTTAAGGGCTTCATTATTATCCAAATTAGAATTTGAAAATATGTCTTTCTTTTAGTTCCCTTTATTATTTTCTGGCATAGAAGAGTTTGATATACTTAAGGGATTTCAACAAGTTTGGACATTGGATTCTCCTCTTCATCAATTTGTCCTAGAGACTCATGCGTCTCCATATTTTAACCCGAATCATCTGAATTGGTTTCTAGGATAAGATAGTGTTATTTTTAAGGTCATTAAAACCCTTTCTTTATCAAGTCTGTGGATACTTAGAGTATCAGGTATTCCCATTTCCTTCTCCATTTTTACACAAACCTTGGCATATCCTACTCTTATCGAGCTAGTTGTATGTTCATTAAGATAAACAAGTTTGCCTGTAGAGCTAATTAGGTAATTAAAATTATTAAATAATACTCAAGAGGGACATTATGAAAATAAACTCATATAGGTATGTTTTTTAGATGTCCTAGGTTTCTACTTGAGGAGGAATACAGGTTTTATATTTCAATGCGAAGGGTCCTGATCCAAAGCATTCAACATTCCTGGGATATCATTAAACTTGAAGAGGAAATAGTCTTCCTTTGTAATAAAAGTTTGCTCTAAACCCCATTTAACCCAATTAGCCTCAACACTAATCTTAATACGAGGAAAAGAAGGTCTTTTGCCTAAGAAATAACCAAAAACATCATTCTGCATTTAGCAACACGTCTTAAGAACTTTCAATCGGGGAGAGATGACAGAGGATGTTGAGTCCCTTGTACGAGAGATAAACTTAAGTTTATCTTTGGGTTCATAGATTCCCACAACTTGATTTCAAGCTTTGAAAGGATGGGAGGTGAAGGAGCTAAAGAGGAACCAAAAGCAATCTTAGCTGTTTGCATAAGTAGTGGAGAAGCTTATGAGATATCTTTACCACAACCGAATGCATATGAGGTAAGGGGAGGGGGAGAGTTAACCACGTTACTAATGATGTCAATGGGAGATAACATCAGAGTTTTTGTTTATAAGGGATGAGGAAGGATTATAACAAGACGCCATGTGCAAAGTGGCACATGTCCTCCAAAGAACAAGATCTTTCAGCAAAATTGTCCTAAAAGTCTTGAAATTATTTCTTGACACAGGGATCTTTATAGGATGGACCAGTAATCTTCCCAAATTCTCAATCTCCTTACTCAAAATGACATTGATCTCCAAATTTGCACCTTTTAAGTGTGTTATACTTAACTAGAACTAAGACCATCTATAGACAAAATACTTAATCAAAATGTAAATTTTTTGTTCTTAATAATCAAACATCAAAGACATAAATTATACATGAATCATAAATCAGATCTTGAATATAATAATAACCACATAGATGAAGCGAATAAATCACTTACTTTGAACAGAATTCGTCATGATGTAGAGAGAAAGCTTTCACAATCACAAACTAGTTTCTCTCTCTTAACCCTCTTTCTATATGATAGTTTAATGGATAACCTACACAAATACGTTCATTCTGTATTTGTTTTATCTGTACTTAATTAGGGTAGATAGAAGAATAGTTTATATACACTTCTTTGTTAACATTAAATCTTGTATGTCCATTAAGTACAAAATTAATGGTTAAGATTTAATATACTATTAAAATAAGAAAACCCTAAAACAATTTTAATATGGGTCGTAACATCAGGCCATATTTTTTACATTCTCCCACTTGGTCGGATGTTTTATCATTATATTTAATAGTATATCATAAGGCTAGCAAAATTAAATCTTATAAACTGTTGACATCATAAGCATCTCAACACAATAAATCACATAATGTGGGTTATGGCGATCATACACAGTATAGTCGTATACTCCCTTCCATATACTACTACATTAAGAACTTATTATGTTTAGGTTCATAAGTTGTATATAAACAACATACAGTCCACATACTTATTATAAAAATACATACAAATTTCTTATTCAAACAATTATACATAAACATAATGAATAAGAAATATAAAATTCAAAAACATATTATTATTATTGTGCTCAAGAATGCTAAATCATTATCATCAAATATTATTATCAATCATCAATACAACCAAGACGCATCCTAAACACATGTTCTTTGAATGTCTTTGGTTGTAAACCATTAGTTAAAGTACCTGCTACCATGAGATCCATTCTACTATGTTCTCTATGCACCTTTTGTTTATGAATCTCCTCTTTAACAACAAAATACTTTAATTCTAATATGTTTTGCGCCTCTAGAGTATTTGTCATTTTTAGAGAAGAAGACTACTGCAAAATTATCATAATAAATTTTCAGTGGCTTGCTTACTATGTCGACATCCCAAGCCCTAAAATAAAGTTACGCAGTCATAATGCATGAATTGTAGCCTCTTAACAAGTCGTAAATTATGCTTCCATATTGGATGAAGCAATGACAAACTGTTTGGCACTTTTTCATGAGATTGCTTCTTCAACTAATAGGAGCAAATTGTCAAACGTTGACTTTCTACTATCAACACGTCCAACAAAATCTGAATATGAATATTTAGTTACTTCTAAATGATCAAACCTTTTATAAGTAAGCAGGTATCCTTTGTTCCTTGAATATATCATCTCTTTCTTTGCAACCTTCTAGTGATCAATACTAGGATTACTTTGATAACTACCCAGCATCTTTACTACAAAATTAATGTCGGGTCTAGTATAGACTTGTTGGTACATCAAACTGCCATTAACATAAACATATAATATTGTTTCCATTTTCTTACATTCCACATCATTCTTTGGACATTTCATAAGACTAAATTTATCTCCCTTTTGAATAGGGACTACACCTGCTGAGCACTTGCTCTTGTTAAATTTCTCAAGAATTTTCTCAATATAGGCTTTCTGAGACAATTTTAATAAACCTTCTGATCTTTTACGGAATATTGAAATGCCAATTGCATTGTTTCATTTCAAAATTCTTTGAAAGAAATTCTTTAGTCTTATGCAACAAGCCTAATCATTAGCAGCAAGCAAAATATCATCAACATACATAATTAGAAATATAAACTTACTCACATTGATCTTCCGGTAAATACACCGATCAACAGTGATTTCCTTAAAACTAAAAGAAGTAATGGTATTATTGAACTTAATATACCATTGCCTGGAAGCTTGTTTAAGTCCATATATTGACTTTTTCAATTTACACACCATACTTTCTTTACCTTCAATAGAAAAACCTTTAAGTTGATTCATATAAACTTTCTCCTTATGATCCCCATTCAGAAAGGTTGTTTTCACATCTATCTAATGTAGCTCTAAATCAAATTGAGCCATTAATGCTAAAATTATTCTCAATAAATATTTCTTTGAGACAGGTGAAAAAGTCTTCTTATAATTAATGTCATCTTTCTGAGTGTAACCTTTAGCAACAAGTCTAGCTTTATATCTTTCAACATTGCCATTCGAGTTGCATTTAGTCTTAAAGACCTACTTACAGACAACTTGTTTATAACCTTCTGGCAAGTCTACAAGATCCTATACATTATTTTGAGCCATTCATTCCAACTCTTCTTTCATAATATCGATCCATCTTTCAGAATTATCACTACTTATGGCTTGTGAAAATGATACAGGATCATTATCAACGCCACAATCAAAATCCGACTCTTGCAAATA
Organism: Erythroxylum alaternifolium; assembly: GCA_027478495.1. Taxonomy (NCBI): domain Eukaryota; kingdom Viridiplantae; phylum Streptophyta; class Magnoliopsida; order Malpighiales; family Erythroxylaceae; genus Erythroxylum; species Erythroxylum alaternifolium. Next base: position 13,674,145 of record JANIIA010000010.1, on the reverse strand, counting down.
AACCATGTAATCATCATAAATAGCCCACCTTCTAACCCTTATAGGTTTATTTAAATCTATACCAATTAGTTTGTTTGCATGAGTTGATGGTAAGTTGGGTTCTTTATAGGGTTCTTCTTCATTATCCAAATGATCTTCTCGATTATTTTTATCTTCCAAAGCAGGAACAACATTTGTTATGGTTGTGGTTTAAGAACATTTATGGGTAATGGAACATTAATCCTTATTTTGTTAATATCTACAACTTGATTTTCAACACTCCCATTAACCTAACAATTCTCTAAAAATTTGGTATTGGTTGTTTCAACAATTCTAGAACTGTGTTTTATACAGTAAAACTTGTACCCTTTGGATTTCTTTGGGTAACCAATAAAGTAACCACTAATTGTTCGAGAATTCAATTTTTTTCGTGTGGATTATAGATGCATGCTTCTGCAAGACAACTCCAAACATACAGGTGTCTTACACTAAGTTTCTTTCTAGTTTATAACTTAAAAGGAGTTTTAGGAACTACCTTACTAGGAACTCTACTTAACATACACGTAGCAGTTCTAAATGCTTACATCCACAAACTTTTAGGTAATAAGAAATTACTTATCATACTCATAACCATAACCATTAATGTTCTATTTAGCCTTTCTGCCACACCATTTTGTTGCGGTGTGCTTGGCATAGCATATTGTGCATATATGACTTTCGAGGAACTTAGCAAATGGACCAGAACACTATCCAAATTCATCACAGTTTCCATAATATTCAACACCTCTATTAAATCTTATAATTTTCACTTTTCTATCTAATTGCCTCTCAACCTCCTTTACAAATACCTCAAGGGTATTTACAGCTTGAGATTTTTTATGTAGCAATAGATATATCTATAACTTGAAAAATCATTTATAAAGAAAATGAAGTATTTTTCTCCATTAAAGGACGAAGTGAAGTAAATCACACGTTAATATAGAATTCACGAACAATATACGATTTACATAAGAAGGGGGTTGAATTGTGTATTCTTTTCGTGAATACAAAATCTTTAATATTTCTGATAAGAACTTCTCTA
>JANIIA010000010.1:13567953-13595136 GCA_027478495.1 Erythroxylum alaternifolium | reverse complement strand
ATTAGTCATTTTTAACTTTTCATATACTCTCAATGCCAAGTAGCATTCTTTATAAAAGATGCAGGGAAGGCTAATCTTTCGATAATTTGACCAAAATAGTTTCATATATTACGTTTCTTTATGGATTACATTTGGAAAAGGTGACGTAGGACCATGATACAAGGAAATTAATAATTGTCATCTATAATAAAACTTTCATTAAACTCTTAATATGCATTACAAATTCATCCCTAACTAGTAACAAAATTGCAATCTTTTTCCATTATTCACTAAAATTAACATAAAACAACAAATAATGACTCATTAACAATCAAGCCAACTCAATCCACAGTAACAAAACCGACGAACATAAAACCATTTAACAAAAAAAATTGAAGCAGAAAAAAAACACCTAAGAGCAGAGCATGGATGACTTACCTCGATGGACGCTTAATTGGAGATGATGTAAAGAGACGATGGAAGCAATCGGTGGAAGCAAAAATGAAGATGTCGAACGACAAAGATGAAAGAAGAAAACAATAGAGAAATAAGGAATAACATGAAAACAAAAATGGAGGGAGGGCTTTGGTGTTGTGACTTGAATTGGAATGAAAACGACATCGTTTAATTTTTCTCATTCGGTCTTCATCGCCAAATGTTAAACGTTTGCTACGAAAATAAAATAGCGTCGTAAATTGTACAACATTTTGCTACCAAATTTATCGATCGTCGCCTATCACTCCAATTTTGCTACCAATTATACACAACGTCGCCAAAACCCAAGCATTTTCCTTACATTCTTAATTGATTAACATATATGAGCTTTTCCTATTACTAATTTAAAAAAATGAAAAATTTGTGTTTTACACTTACATATAGAGTTGTTCTTGATTTGCTTAATTTTTGGGAATTACTAATCTTTATTTTTAATTTGGTGGATAAAAAAATAAAATAGGGAAACTTTGAAAAATTTGTATCTTCTTTTTGTTATTAGTTGAATTAATAAGGGTTGCAAATCATATTTTATTTAAACCAAATTCATCACTAACATGGCAACATATACCCTTTAGCCCTTAATCTACAATTAGCCTTATTATTTGTATAAAAAGATACATTTAATTTAAATACCTGAGGGTTTTTGCGACGAAGTAATTTTAGTCGCAAAAGACCATTTTCACGACAAACCATCATACTTAGTTGCAAATGGTAGACAATTAGCTACCAAATTTCCACATCGTCGCCCAAACCCGAAGCAATCTCTTTACTTTCTTAATTTTCTTAATTGATTAATATATATGAGGTATTCCTAATACATCTTACAAAATGTTAAATTAATCTTCTCACTTATGTATGCAATTGTTCTTCACTTACTTAATTTTTGGGAATGACTAATCTTTAATTTTAATTTGTTAGAAATACTTTTCTAATTATATTACAATGTCTTGTTAATTCAAATTATGTTTTATTTGGAATAGGAAAATAAATTTATTAAAAATTATTTATGAACTCGTGGGCTTTGGCGACAAGCCATGTATTAGTCGCTACATCTGATGTTTGTTGATCAAATACAATATATCGTAGCAAATTAATTAATACTAATTCTAAATAATTATAGTAAACAATAAACAACATCGTTTACCTAAACAAGAAAAACGTCATCGTTTTGTATTTGGTTTTCAATGATAACCAAAATAAAAGGCTACTACATTCTCGTTCAAGCGGTCAACATTTCTTAAAATCCTCTCTTCTGTTTGGGTTCTGTATTGTGGTCATCACCGTCAAAGAACCATTATTAACTGAATCGATATTATTCTTTTATTCTATTTTCACCAATAGTTATGCTAACTTTAATTTATACCTTTAGGTGTTTATTGTGAGTTTTTAATTATGCATTTGATGTATGAGTTGTGTTTATGATTGTGTTTTGAACATGATTTACTATTTGTCTTTGTTATTTGTATATGGGTTCACTTATCATAGAAATTGGAGTTGAAAATATCATCATTTTATTCTAAATCAACATTTGCAAAGTATACCTCTTAACATTATTAATAAAGGAATGTCAACATGGCAACTAGTACCGGATGACCCTAATTCATTTCGTTGGGAGGAATGTGGCAAAATTGTCTCTACTGAAAAATAAACTATGAAAAAAAATCTTCACTTCATACACTAATCATCATTTGCCTTCCATGGCTAATCTTTTGCTTCAAGGTGTTTAGTATCAACCGAATAACGTCACTTTCCTTATTATGTACGTCTCCTTTCCTTTTATGAAGCTATTATATATATCCACATTTGATGGTATATACTACATATTGTTTTAAGCTTCCTTGAATCTCGAAGATGACATGTATACCCATGGAGGTGAGAACGATTTCACAACGGTCCGTAAAAGATTAGGGAAATCGGTTGTCTTGAAAAATTGATCAATTCCACAGACTTCATCTGATCATTCACGTATGCATGTCACTTTTTTGGTTCATTTAACGATTTACTAATCTGACAATATCTAAGTTTTATACTGACTGTGTTTTAGGTAAACCGTTTCGTACTGGCAGCTCATACGGAGAACTTGTCTTCCATATTAAATCTAATGACTCATTCACTGTATCCTCTTCAAGTTTAGTTATAGTGGAAATGTTGTTGTAAGAGGGTGTGAAAACTCTACACCTGAGGGAAGAACTATTATTGTTTCAATTAGTGCCTTCAAAAATCCAAACATCGTTGACTCATTTACCTTTACCGATTCTTATGTCACTTGAAATCCAAAAAAATAATTATATCATTGTCATTTATCAATGCAATCAACTTGACTCAGGTTTAAAGTTGATTTATTGTTGTATACTTAAGAATTTGTCAAACAACCTCTTTACTAGTTAGGGGTCAAGTTGCATTATATTGAGTGTGGATTCTTATTGTTCTTGTTCTATGACTGTATGAATTGTTAAACTTCTAATTCAAAGTTCGTACTACTTCATATATCATATTATTATATTGATACAATTATTTAAATTTTTATAACTAATTTTTGCAATGTTAGTAAATATTAATAATTAATTAATACTACTATTTAACACTTAAAATTATGTTGTGTGTGTTTTTTCAACAATACGTTGTAAACATTCAAAACAAATCTCCTATCAAACATATCTTAACTATGATAGGTTATAAAAATGTTAGTTTAACAATTTTAGAAAATGTCAACCTTTTGGTGATGATTTCTAGAAATCATCATTGAATGTGGACCGTTTAGCGATAATTTTTAGAAATTGTCACTGAATGTGTAACATTTGGTAACGATTCTTAAAATTCATTACTAAGTGTTGATCTTTTGGTCATGCTTCCGAATCTCATCACCAAATGGCCACTTTTAGCGACAATGTCAAAAATGTAGCAAAAACCTAAAAGTCTTTTTACTGACGATTTTGTATAATCGTCGCCACTTGTGAACTCTTTGGTGACAATTTCGGACATTGGTCACCAAATTTTTAACAAATTATGGTGAAGATTCTAAAAAGCTTCACCAAAAGTTAATTTAGTGACGAATATCGAAAATTGTCACCCATTGTGGATCATTTTATGACGATTTTCGGTAATCGTCATTAGATGTTCACAATTTGGCGACAATTTTTGTCATTCATCACGAAATGTTATTCCTTTTGAGACAATTTTTTAGTTAGTCGCTAAAGGTTTAGTTTTAATGACGATTTGTGAAATCGTCACAATATGGTAACTTTTGTCGACGATTTTTCGAACATTGCAAAAAAAAGTAACTAAATTTCTACTTTGTTATAGTGTAGGTTGCCTTTAGATATGTATTACTATTAGTATAAAAGAAATTTATCAGATTGAAGATATATGATGACACCTTCGCCTCATGTTGTGTAGGTGATGGCAATTTTGGCACGTCCCAAAGTGTCATCAAAAGTGAGACGGTGTTGGAATTGGTATCACCATAGCATGGGAAGGGTTCTAATCATATTTTCTGTAGCAAATGTGTTCTACAGTATCGATTTAGGTGGGGAGGGATGTAGCTGGAATGTTGGTTATGTTGTTGTTCTTGCTCTCTTGTTCGTTGTTAGTGTGGTGTTAGGAGTAAGGATGTCAATGGGAAAATAGTCTTTTACTATCCTAATTTATTTGCCATTCTTGTAATAATTAAACAACTTATTTTTCAACCTTTCTAATGTAGTTGCCTCTCTCTCTATATATATATGTATATCAGAAAATTTAAACAAAAATTCTAGGATCATATATACATCATTGAAATTAATCACTTACGAATAAGTTTTCTATCTCCACAAGTTAGAAGATATTGGTTTTGTATAGAATACCACTCGTGTGAGAATTAATTGATCTTTAAAATAATTATTATCTTATCCTTTAGAAATCTAAATAATCATTTAATATTGAATTTCAAAATTTTAGGTGTTGTATAACATTTAAAATCATATGTTGTATCCTAAAGCCATCACATGTGTCCAGTCTTTATTACCTCACTTTTACACACGATGGGTTTAGTTGATTAGCATGTTGCAATTTCTCATTTGTATCATGTAACCCATGCGATCAATATACGACAAAAGCTTATTGTCATATATCTGTTAAGAATATTTGATATCTTGATTAATAAATCAATCTTTGAGTAGATCTAGGATACTATACCCTAGGTATATCTTACATTTTGATCTCCTTTTATTTCATTTACTTCATTGTATTATAAATGAATTCAATTTTCTTCTTAAGAGTTAGTAGTAACATATATTTTTTCTTATGAAAATTACCAATTAAAATGACCTTCCTCTATTCTAAATTCTTTTAAATTGAATTTAGTTTATTTTCCTAAAATTGTCTTATAAGATCAAGTCAAACATGATCTTTTGATAATATTCTAAAAAAACAAACTTTAAATTCAATTCTTAAGAATAAGGCTAAGGGTACTATAAGGCTCATTTAACCTCTAAGGTCTCACACAAAATAAGTTGAGATTTTATTACCATAAATCCCTTTCCATAGTCATTTTTTCATACATATTAAGAGTCATATGTTATGGTATTGATAGGTGTGCATTAGGATATATTTTTATAGGTAATTGACATATGTTTTCTTGCATAATTGTTGTTTATTATTCTAGTTTAGGATTTATTTTGTATGTTTTCATTAATTTTGATTTCAATTGTTGTTCTTGTATGTTTGACGCTAATTTAGGGTAAGAATTGACTCTTTTGTGTAGGAAAGAAGAGGGAGCAACTTGGAGGTTGAACAAAAGATCAAAGAAGAGAAGATAAGGAGAGTGCATCTGTGTTAAATTCCCACATTCACGGGAATCATACAAATTCCCACGAATGTGGGAATCATAGAAGAAATAAGGAGTGAATATGTATGTAATTCTAACGCTCGTGGGAATCATGCAAATTCCCATAGACGTGGGAATTGTAATCCGAGGCAATCTGCGAGGCTTTATTAAACCTAGGATTTTTAGACTATAAAAACATCATTAAGCCTCCATCTTCAAGGGAGACGAGACCCATCTATAAAAACACCATGCTTGAGTGAAGAACACATATTTGGAACATTAAGGAAGGATTGAAGACAAGGATCATCATCAAGATTGGGCAAAATAGCACATCAACCCCAAAATTCTAGATTTTGACAAAGAAGAGAATGAGTCTTTCTATTCAATTTTCTATCATTTTAACCTCTTTTATTCTTTGTTAAAATGGTTTATTTAATTGTTCATGATGTTATGGAGATCATATTAGGCTGATTTCATTTTAGTGATTGCTTTTGAATTATTTTGTCAAAACTTCTATTTTATTGAATTGAATACAATTGTCTTTGTTGATTGTTGTTCTTACTTGTCATCTTGCAACAAATTGAGAGAGTGAGTGAGATGAAATTTGTGTAGAATTGTACAACGAGAGTTGGCAATCTATAGACTAGCAATAATCATGTTAATTGATTAGTTAAAAGAGAGATCTCAAGTAGTCAATTGATTACCTATAGGATAGTTTAATAACTAGTTGAATCGGTAGAGTCATTAGGTAGGTTGAGAGATTGTTCAATCGATTCCCGTTAATTCGATTAGGGACATATAGTTACACCTTGACAGAGGGTAATTAGTACATTTGAAAATCTAGGGTGAGACATAATTCAATCAATAAAATAAAAGGGCGACAAAATAAGGAAAAAGTAATCTTTAGCATTTAGATTCTTGAATTCAGATTTTCTGCAATTTCGGTATTGTCCATTGTTTACATTAGTCTCTTTTAATTTTAATTTAATTTTTTAGATTATTTGCATTTCACAATTTAGTTTCTTAAACAAAGTTATGTCTAAATTAAACATTGTCTTCGCATTAATCCCTATGGAATCGATATCCGCTCTTTTTCCTATAAGTCACGACCCATTCACTTGTAGTGTTTAAGTATAAAACAAGTATATAGGTTTTACCATCAACAGCTATTAACTCTTTTTCATTTAGAGTGTACGTCTTTTATTAATATAATATTGTACTTAGTGTTTAACATGAGTTCATTTATCTATTCTAAAATTCATTTTTATGAACTCTTAACTAGCAATTTAAGACAGATGTAGTGGCCATATGATAACTCCAAACTAATTTCCTTTTGACTCATGATCTAAGTCTACATTTGTAGTTTAATTTTCTTGCTCTTGCTCTCAATTATCACCATTTTAACAAACTTAAAACCTACCTCATCTCTAGTCATGATAATTACTAGAGGTGACCTATATGAGAGAGCCAATCTTTCATCTATTTGATATACTCTTTGATTCATACCAAAAATATGTCATGTAAAATATACACATTTCATAATAAAGAACTATGTAATGCTTATTACTTAATAAACAATATCAACTCATATTTGTATTTGAACATGACAATACACTAAATGAACATATATAGAGAAATGTTAATTAATTATATTTCAATATCTATGTAATCTTATTAGCTTCACATGTGTATCTTGGAAAATTCTAGTTTAGTGTAATATCATAACGTCAAATTTAATGGAATAAAAGTATATAGTACTCTCAGATGGAAGCAATAGATCCAATTATGCTAGTGATTTAATTTTTCTCAACTTTGGATATAAAGCTTCAAGTTTTCCTTATGACCTTTATACAATATTTCATTTTTAAAAATTATATCTTTCACATAATTATACTTGGTATTTACACTAAAATATGATGTCTTTAATATAAATGATTATTGCTTAGCTATCATATATGATTGTTACTAGATCAGTCTCGCTTTTAGTGACTCTTAAATTAAGCAAAAATCTTCTAAAGAACACAACGTACTGTAATGCTACTAAAAATACTATAAATTTAATTTCTATACATATGAGGAAGGATATGATTATTTCTTACTAAGAAAACAAATAAAGAGGTAGATTTTCTCATCTAAATATTCTCCCTAATTTGCATCTATATATCTTTTTATACATAGATTGTTGTCTAATACAATGCAAAATCAATAGTACCTTTTAGATACCTACAATATTCTCTTTACTACTTTTCAATGTGTTTTCCCTAAGTTTAACTGATGTCTACTTACTATTCCAATAGCGTAATAAATATTTGACCTTATGCAGATCATGGCTTATGACTCTCGTTTGCTATATATTTCATTCAATTCCTTTAATATAGACATTCTAAAGGAAGTGCAACTATAATTCTATAATGGAAGGCTTAGAGTAACAAATTTCAATCATATGGAGATTGCGTACTATTTTCTATCTGATAATTATAGTGATGTTGATAATCCATATTGAAAATTAAAACAATAAATTAAAAACAAATCAAAATAATTAAGGAAACTAAGATAGCAAAAGAGTGAAATAATTAAACAATGGTACATGTAATTCAAATCCAAAGGACTTCTTATGCAATAATGATTTCACAAATCAATTTATTCTAAAATTTATTGGACCATGGAAATTCCTAAATTATGATAATATCTTTCTCAAAAATATTAACACCTAATTCTAAATTGATTAATTGAAATCTTTTTATAATTAAAATCCCTAGAATTGTATTAATAGATTTATGAATTTCACAATTAGGTTTGACCCTAATATGGAGGATTTATGTCAACTTATCTCTAGGTTTTCATGCAACTACTTTCAATTATGCTAGATCTATCATACATTGGATTTTCAATCTAAATTGCATGATATCACACATGAAATAATATGTCAGTAATATTAATTTAACAATAATATAAACAGATAATTGAATCTTAATGAAAGCAAAAAATAATTAAAACAAAATGAAGTTATTATAAAATCCATCCAAGGGTCTATTTATTCCATATACCAGAAGGTATTTATCTCATGATAATAAAATAATGTCAAAACTAAAGAAACTGCTAGAAATCCAGAAAAATTTGACTGGAATTCTTAGAATCTCTAAGAACTTCACTATAGATTGATGAAAATATGCTTCGAAGGGATTCATTGGTTATTTCTCCTTCTTCTCATTCATTCTAGGTTTTTTCTCTTGTATTTTTTGCTTCCTTTTTATTTTCCTATAACTTAATCTTATCTTTTAAATTTTGATATTTGGATACCATGATATATATGAGCATCAACACAGGCATGTTGATGACCATGCTAGTTAAATGGATAAGTGAAAGCTAACATTTGCATAAACACAGTCATGTACCATCATTATGGACTCATTGCTATTCAATAATGCATGTACCGTAAGAAATATTCAACATGCTTCTAACTCTCCTACATGGCTATGTACACTATCTTACATTCCATAACTCAATCAAAATAACTCCAAATTGTTCTAAACTTGACCGAATTCATTCTTTTATGCTCTAATTAAGTGAATTAAACCTAAAAATAAAATATAAACAACTTATGTAAATAAATAAATAAAAATACTTGGATAAACATGCAAAATACATTAAATACAAGACCAAAAGTATGAATAAATCACTACTTATCAACTTCTCCACACCTAAGCATTCTCTGAAATAATTCCAATTCATCAACTCTTCTTGATATCTGCCTTTTCTTCATCTCAACCTGTCTATTGAAAATTCAAATATCATATCTTAAGAATCAAATTAAAATTTCATAAGAATCAAAAATCAGTTAACAAATTTGCATAAGCCAGCATTGCAAATTATATTTTAATAATCCTTCAAACATCAAATGTCATAGGATCTATCACTAATGAAAAAGACTCAATTTGCTTATACTATCTAGGGTGAAAATCAATGAAACTATCAAATCAATACATAAAAGGAATCTTAACCATAAGTTTGTGAATATATCACATCTCCACCATTACAAAATAAACTAGAGGAAGAAATCAAAAGGTCGTTACATAAAGGTGTAATGAGGTTTAGGTAAGGTATGGTAAAAGGTGGATTGTGAGTTGATCAATAAAAAGGAAGTTGCATAAACAAGATCACACAAAAATTTAATTCAACAAACTCATATCTTCCAATAAAATGTAAATAAGGTATAAAACACATCAAGTATCTTCTCTTTCTCCTTGCCATATTTTCAACACTTTAAAAACACATTTTTTTTAATCTTAATGCTTGTAAGGAGAATAAAAGAAACATTGATAACTAACAAATAAGAAGATATAACCTCAAATACACTTTTCCTCATTCTTGATATTTCTTTATCTAATCAAGTTCTTATATAATTGAGTAAATACACTCCTTTAGGGTATAAACATATTAAGCTAACAAAAAAATGGCAGTCAATTTGTCACATGGCTAACAAAATCCAAAGAAGAGGTTAAGGCTCAAAATTGGTTAAACCTAAGAGATAAAATTGAAGTAAGGTATGATTAAAGAAAAGGGCTAAATGAATGTGTAATATAGGCGCCTTTTTCATCTTAGTGCCTCTAATTTAAACATGTATATCAAAAGTAAGTTCTAGAGTCATTCAATTATGCACGATATTCACACAACAAAGGAAAATAGTGCTAATATAATGATAATAACAATTAAGCTTAAAACCTCACAATTTAAGCTGATGCATGAAATTCTTAGCAATTTCATCCAAATCAATAATGAAAACATTCATTTATAATATAACAAGTAAAAATCTATATAATCATGCTTCCATCCTTTCATATACTAACTTAATTCAACAATTCAAAATAGTTCAAAATGCTTGAAGATAGGAATCAACAAATCAAAGATATTTAAAATGAAGAATCAGTAAATAAAAATAATTTGCTACTCCCCTTCCCCACACTTAAAGATATATATTGTCTCCAATGTACATAATAAACTTTCGAAGAGAACAGAAAATAATCAAAATCAAGAAAAGGTAAATTGAATTGGTACTTTCCCAATTTATTATCTAGAATTTTGTATTTGGAGCATGATTTCCTTCCATTATCATTATAACAATAAAAGAAAAATAAAATAAACACAATTCAACTATATCTATGAAAAGAAAGTGTAGTTTAGTATATTAACAATAAACTAATAAAAGAAACAAACAACATAATAGTAATTTAGTAGGGCTAATCCCTTACAAACTATTGGAACAAAATAAAATAGAAAATTACATAAAATAAAATATTAAAATAAAATAAAAATGCCTTGTCAAACATCTTGAGACTCCCGAATAATCTTAAAGCTTCAAATCTCCTGTTCCGAAAATCTCTATGCCCCCTGTTCCCACTAATATCTAACCCATCTATTTTTTTCTATTTCACAAGTGTTGAATGGTTGGATGTCACGGGGAACAACGAGTACAGGAATTTTCGGAACAGGTGAATTGAAGTCTGATCCTAGTGACTATATTAGATAAAAAAGTCTAATATGCGGTCATTTGATTGCTTCTGCTTCATCTTTGTCCGAGGATCCATCTTATACTAGGAGTATGTAGGTCTCAAGTGCATTGGGGTGCTACCTTTGTATTAGTTGGAGCATCTGGTTGTTGAGGAGTCATTGACGAAGTAGTGGCTCTCATCGATGACAGTGGTATTGTAACTCCTATGTGTCCTAATATTCGTACGAGCACCTCCTCCATCTATCAATCTTATACCTCAAAACGTGCTACACGCTTTGTTAGATCCTGTTGTGTCCTTCTCAGGTAGTATGCTACACCCTAGATTCTACCCCATGTACCTCTCCAAATAGGTGATCTTTAGCTGATCTTGACGTAGAGGTGTTGACAGCCTCCTAAGAATGGTTATACTATTTTAGGAGTTGTCCTAATACTCGGGTGCTACTAAGGGCTACTATGAAGGATACCTGGGCTGCTACTCTCGTGTATTGGAGTGATCCTATTATGCTCCTCTGTGTATAGCTGTAGGCTCTTGAGCTCCTAATAGGATGTAAACTAGCCTAGCCCTTGCTACTTTGGCCTAATTTGAACTATCCCCGTCGCTTTTAGTGTCTCAAAAGTGATGGGTACCATCTGCTGTGTCGGTGTCATCCCAAGTAGCTACTCTAATAGTCCCATATTTTGAGTCAATATCATCATAGACAGCTCCATGTAAATAGTTCTCACACTAGTGTCATAAGCTTAATGCTTAAAAAACTAGGTTAAGGCGTACTCGAGGTGGATAGGGACCTTCTCTACTATGTTATAAAGATAGAACATGTCTGCTTTCCCTACCACTTCAGTGTTAACTCCTCTCCCGCTGATCGTATTACAAATCAACATATGTCCATATCTAACCGCAACAAATGTCAATTGCATCACATTAAACCTCATTAGATTATATGACCACTCACAACTGATGTTCTACCTTATTGTCTTCTCCGTAAATCTTATTGGAAAAAACACCAGTTCTCAGTGGTGACATAGTCCTCTGTGTATAGGCCCATGCGCAATGAGAATCTGGTGTATCTCATATTACACATCTCCTCAAGCACTCAAAATTGTATTATATTATTATCCTATAATGTCACTTCTCTACCTATAATGTCACTTCTGTATCATGAAGGTGGTGAGGAACTCAAGGGTTAATTCTCTTTGTAAAAACTCCTTGATCACGAAGAAGCCATCCCATCTGTCAACACTTATCAAATCTTAGACTCCTTTAACAAGTTTGATCTAATCTGGCACCACCTAATCGATGGTTCGACTCTCATTATAAAGCTTAGACCTTAGCCTTTTGAATTGTGCAAATATGAGTTGAAGTTGTGAAGTGCAATATGGGATGTGTGGCAGGTATGTTATGAAAAACCTTAAACCCTTTTCATCTACCTTGACATCTCCTTTTCTCGCCATTGATATGTTATGTTTACTCTCTCCGTCATTATTTCCTAAAGTACGAAAAAAAGCAAAAATTGTCAAAATAAGAGAATAATATATACTAGTCAAAGCACAAGATACAAACACCACAGAAAAATCCCACAATCAATTTGTTACGGATTAATAACAAATCCAAAATTAATCACAAAATATCCCTAATATTAATTAATTACAACAATTGTAGTTAATTCACTAAACCTTATAAAAAAATCAAATAAAACCTAACATGATCAAAATTTCCTGAACACTATGCAATTAAATAGTACAAAATTCTAATAAAAATGTAAAACATGAGAAATCAAAATTGAATTCATAGAAAATCATCTAATAGCCCTAGAGATTCAACTTCATAAAAATATGTCCATAATAATTGAAAAGTCCATGTAAAATAGCTCAAGAGCATCAATTAAGCCTTTAAAACCCTTGTAATAATTTGGATAATCTCAAAAAAATAAAAACATCCAAAATAGTTTAATCTTGTACCTATTTCTCCATAATATATTAAGCAACTCAAGAAAAAAATGAAATAAAGCAATAAGCTTACCTTAAATTTATGAAATCTTATGAAAAATAGGTTAGGAAAGGGTTTTTCACACAGTAAATGACTGAGAGAGCGTCACCTAGGTGAGAGAAATAAGAGAGAAAGTAAAGAAGCATTTTTAAGTGGCTAGGAAACAAATTTAAAGTGATTTTGTTCAACACAGATGGCAACTCGACTATATATCAGCCTGTGTTAATCATGTTAGGGTTAAATTTTATTAAATGTGAGAATATACAGTTTTTTACGTAGGTGTGTATCTCAGATGTATTATGATAGAGTTTAACAAGAGCTAGAACATAAATGTGTAACTAGGTAATATTAAAACAAAAACAAGACAATAAATTATACGGCTATGTAAGGACTTAACGTGACTATGTTTACACTAAAAGTATAAAAAAAAATATGAAATTTATATGGCCACCAACATGGGCATGTTATAGTAATGTGACTTACTGTAACTTTTTAGAAAACAAGAGAAAGGAAACAATGTTCAACACAGTCACCTACATAGGCATGTTTGTAGTCATGTATCTTATTGTTTCTTAAATAACTTACACAGATTTGGCAATATGGTATGATGATGGGTGTGTAGGTGACTTATAGGTATTTTTCAAAAACATATAGTCATCAACACGTGTATTCGTCCTTGTGTAACTTGCTATAACTTACTAACACATTTTCTCTGGGCAGAACACTCCACGTTTCTAATCAACATAAGCGTATAGCTCAACACGACCATCAAAACGAGCGTGTTGATGTGCACATAAATCTTTATAACTTTTTCACTTAACCAAATTTTTGTTCTATTTTTACACCTTTAAATAAAATATACCTAAAGCATTAAAATAAAAATAGCACCTATATAACCATAAATCAATTAAAAATTTTATACTAAACATAGAACTAATTGAAACAAAATTGCTAATTAAAGAAAAAGCTTGGGTTACATCCCAAGAAGCATTTGATTTATTTCGTTAGCTCAACGTTTCCACTTTAGCTTTTTCCATCTTGATTTTGGAGCTTAAACTCCTTTATAACATGCTTGTCAAAATTCCTTCCAAGGTAATGCTTTAAAAGATGCCCATTTACCTTAAATGTACCTTTTTCCAAATGGGTTATCTCTATGGTGCCATAAGGAAAAACTCTCTTCACTACAAATGGTGTAGACCGTCTAGACTTCAGCTTGTATACAAATAATTTAATTAGAGATTATACAAGAGGACTTGATCTTCTTATTTAAATTGCTTAATTGTTTAATTCTCTTATCATGATAACTTTTAGATCATTCTTTGTATAACTTTTATTTTTTATAAGAAATTATACGCCATTCTTCAAGCTCATTCTGTTGGAGTTTTCTTTTCTCACCAACAAGATTAGGATTAAAATTAATGAACTTGATTGCTTAATATACTTTATGTTCAAGTTCAATAGGCAAGTGGCATGCTTTGTCCTACCTTAACCTATAAGGTTAGTAACTATTAGTGTCTTAAAATGTAGTTCTATAGGCTTATAGAGGATCATCTAACTTATCAGAACAATCTTTTCTATAATGATCTACTGTCTTTTCTAGTATTTGTTTAAGTTCTCTATTATCTACTTCCACTTGGACACTGATTTAAGGGTGACAAGGGGTTTCAACTAACTCCGTATTTCTTAAGAAGTTTTTCAAACTGGACATAACAAAAACGAGTACAACTGTTACTAATAATGGTTCTTATTGTGTCGAATCAAGAAAATATATTTTTAAGAAACTTTTCTACAACTTTAGCATCAATTGTAGGTAAAGCCTAAGCTTTAATGCATTTGGAGGCATAATATACAGTGACTAAGATGTGCTTATTCTCATTGGAAACTAGAAAGGGACCCATAAAATTGACGCCTAAAATATCAAATATTTTATAAACCAAAATAAAATTATAAGGTATTTCATCTTAGCGAGAAATGTTACCTATTTGTTGGAACTTATCATAGAGTTAAATGTACCTTTGGGCATCTCTAAATACTGAAGGCTAGTAAAAACCTAAGTGAAGAACCTTTTTGGTTGTTTTATTCATATGATAATGCCCTCCACCTAAACCGGTATGGTAATGGCTTAACATCTTCCATCTTTCTACTTCAAAAATGTATCTTCAAACTATACAATCTACATATATCTTAAACAAGTAGGGGTCTTCCCAATGATAAATTATTCAAGTCAAAGAAGAATTTCTTCTTTTGTTGATGAGAAATATCATTAGGACGAATCTTAGTAGCTAAATATTTAATAATATTATTAAATCATGGAATTTTAAGCTCACTAACCTTTTTAAGATTGTATAAGCACTCTTCAAAGAATATATCGCTAATTTTGTTTTCCCTAAGCCTCTTCAAATTTGGATTTTCTAGACATGAGATATGGTATACTACCAAGTTTATAACTCCTTTTTATCCTTAATCACTAAATTGAATTCCTAAACACTAAAATCTATCTAATTAATCTTAGCATTGAATTGTTCGACATATATTTCAATGTAGAGTGATCAATATACAAAAACTTTGAAAAAATAAGATAAGATCCAAATTTTGTAAAAAGAAAAAAACCACCATTAACAATTCATCTTCTGTAGTTAAGTAGTTCTCTTTTGCATCAGTCAAAGTCCTACTAGCGTAGTAGAAAGGCTGAAAGTGTTTATCCTTCCTCTATCTAAGAATTGCACCTATTGAAAAATGATTCGCATCACACATTAGTTGAAAGGGAAGATTCCAACAAGAGGCATCCATAATCGAACCATAGGTTAACGTTCCTTTAAGAAGAGTGAACACATCCAAACACTCCTGACTGAATACAAAAGGCACATCTTTCTTAAGTAATATGGTTAAAGGCTGCCTAGAAATTTTTTAAAAGTCGACAATGGATCTCCTTAAAAAACTTGCATATCCTACAAAACTCCTAATAAATTTAAACAAAATAAGAGTGGTAATTTCTCAATGGTTTCCACTTTTGTTTTATCAACCTATATCCCCTTTTAAACATTTTATGGCCTAAAACTATGCTCTCTTATACCATAAAATGCCATTTTTTCGAGTTCAAACTCATATTGGCTTCCTCATAATGTTTAAGTACTTTTTCTAAATTTTGTAGGCATATATTGAAATAATCCCTAAAAATAGAAAAGTAATCCATAAATATCTCCATGATATATTGGACTAAGTCGTCAAAAATTAAAATCATGTACCTCTAAAATGTTTTCCAATCAAAAGGGAATCTTTGATAAGTAAATGTATCATATGGATAAGTGAAATAGTTTTCTCCTAATTCTCTAAGGTTATTAGAAGTAGAAAGTAGACTAACAAGCAACCCAGAAAATAGTAGTACATATGGTCAACTAATTGTTAGAGCACCTAATCAATAAAAGGGAGAGAAAAATGGTCCTTATAAGTGGTGCCAATCAATTTCCTATAATTAGTGCATACACTCTAACCACTGGTGATTTTAGTAGGGATCAACTCATTCTTCTTATTAGGTGCCACCATCATTTCTCCCTTCTTCGAAATAAGCTACATAGGGCTCACTTAAAACTATCAAACGTATGATAAATTACTCATACATCAAGAAGTTATTTACCTCTACCTTTATAACTTCCTTCATCTTTGGGTTAAGCCTTTGTCAAGGTTACTCAGCCGATTTGAAATTATCCTCCATTAATATTTTATGTATGCAAAAAGAGGGGTTAATCTCTCTAATATCTAAAATATTTCATGTTATAAACTTTGACACTCTCTAAATGTTTGCAATAACTTATTTCCTGTCTGCCTTTAAATTTGATGTTGTAAGTACTAGTAACTTGCACTTACTAACCCAATAACTCATGAACAATGTCTTACAACTTACTTATCATGTTTATACTGTGACTTAAATACTTTTAAGATGTAATATGATCACTTCTTAGATATGTCAAACTTGATAATGAGTGACATGCTTTTGGTTACTAAGGTGCTTACAAAACATGCAGCTAATGAGAATCATATATCCTTTGTAATTTCATCTTTTTATAAATCACGCATTAATCATTATCCATGCTGCTCAGCCACGTAATTGGTGCCAATGAGTTATTCTTCCTCTTGTATTTCGTAAGCATTATGGCCCCTTTTACATTAAGTTGTATTACCTTCCTTAGGAATGTCTATATTTACACTCAATGTTTCAAGAGCCCCTTGCTCCTCAGTACATACTGGATTTTCGTGCTTGAAATTTCTTAATTATCATCATTTAATTTCTCACCTTTATTGAGTTTAACAACAACATTCTTCGATACAATATTTATAATAATTGAAGTACTATGTTTCAAAAGGAAGAAAGAAATAGTATACATATATATCAATGTCATGTAATACTTATATATAATGAAATTGAAAGATCATAGACGTTCTAAATCATCATTTGTATGACAATTAAATATCAATTATCGTACTCAAGAAGAGCTGTAAAGTAAAAAATCATTTAAATTGAACAATATCAAGGTTGGCATACATAAATGAAAATAATTCATATAGTTCAGTATAACTTTGTTCAATATGTAATGATCATGATCACTTAACATGAACATTGTCTAAATATATTGAGCCCTATGCAAAATAGAGTCAACTAATTCATATGATAAATCTCTATAAGCTTGATATGCAATCGATCTAATTGTTTCAATTAAAAGACCAATCAGATATAAAATCCTAGTATATTATATTCTTCAAACTTTTCTCGTAAACATTATCACTAACCAACTATACATTTTTTTATTAGGCGAATCTAAATTGCAGAGCATGCTTAACAGTTCGATTTCTTGTTATGACAATGTTGAGAGTAAAGTTTTGTACTTTGTTTTAACATCTTTGAAAGCTAAACAACCTCTAAAATACAAATCTTGTATTAAGTTATTAATAGTAATAGCATGTTATGTTAGATATTCTCTAGACTACACTAATATGATGATGACTCATCCCATCTAAGCCATAATTTGTGAAAATTTGGGTATCTATATCATAATGAGCATTTTCTTGAAAAAAAATTCAAAAATTAGAAGTAAATAAAAAAAAACCTCGAAATCATAAAATAAAAGAGTTGCCTAACACAGTAACAAACTCATGCTTATAGTCTAATGAAATTTACTCAAAAAAGTTTGATGTAAAGGTGACTTTACCAGAAAAAGAGTCAAGAAAGTGGTTAAAAGGCAAGGCATTACGGTGGCATGCTGGTTATATGAAAATGAAGGGAGAAAGAGCTTATGTTGAATGAGAAGAATATATGTCTGTAACATGAGAGCTTGATTTCATTATTCAAAACATAAAGGTCCCTTATCAAAACTAAGAAACTTGAGGCAGCAAGTCACTTTACAAGAGTATATTGATGCTTTTAACAAATTATGCCTAAAGTTTGAGATCCCTTAAGGTAATGTTCTTAGCTTGTTTCTATCTGGATTACTCGATGAAATCTAAATGACTATGCATATGTCCAAGCTTAAAACACTAGCTGAATCCTATTCCTTAACTAGACTCCAAGAACTTCAAATAACTGCATTATTTTAAAAGCCCAAACCTACTACCAATAACATCCATACTACCAATAGCTAGTGAGATGGAATTAGTGCAGTGTTAACTTAAGAGGGCCACCCTTTGTGCTACATTAGTAAGAAATTATCTTCTAGGAGCAAATCACTTTTAAATTAATGAGAAGGAGATGGAAAATATTGTTGGCTCTTAAAAAATGGGTCATATTTGGTTTATGAGTACTTCATCATTTGTACAGGTCACTAAAACCTTAAGTATTTCATAGAGCAGAGGTTTACTAAACTAACACAATAAACATGACTTATTAAGCTAATACAATTTGAATATAAGATTCAGTATAAGATGGGAAAAGAAAATCAAGTTGCAGATGCTTTATCTCGACTATGAAAAGTGAAATTCTATACAGTGACTATCAAGAGTCCTATATTTGATTTCTTACCTTAAGTTTCACCCACTTAGAAGTTTGATGTTAGGCTTTAATAGATTATAAATAACAAATTTCAAGGGAATCCACAATTTCTAAACTACACTTGGCATAAAGATAAATTGCATAGGAAGGGTAAATTAGTTGTTAGGGCAAATTCACTTTTGAGGCAATAGTTAATTTAGTTCTTTCATGCTTCATCAATTAGATGGCACTCTAGAGTTCATGCTACTATGCATTTGTTTGATAGGCCAATAATCTGCCCCATGGGACATAGGCGGCCTAATCATTAGACGATAGAATTTACCTTTAAAATTGAGTGGTATCTTCTTATTACATAAAACTCCCACCTTGATTTGATATTGTACAATGCCTTCATCTGACTCTTCATTGCTTTAGATGATAGATGTTAGACACTTCAAACACTCTTTCTATGGTATTACTTCTAAAAAAATCTTTATCTCCATATCGAAAGCCATCTTATGGCCTGAAAAGTTACACTCTAAGTACTTAAATCTTAGTCCTACTCAATTTAAAATCCTTTGACCTTAACGTATCCCTCCAAAGTTCTAACTTGACATGATACCCTCTTTCATCTTATCCACTAAAATAATGTCATCAACAAATAACATACACCAAAACACATCCCCTTGAATATTCTTGATGAGCTCATTCATCACTACTAAAAATAAAAAGGGGCTTAATAATGAGCCTTAGTGTGTTTTGTATCTCCTTTTATCATCGTTACTCTATTCTTAACTCTTTCATACATATCCTTAATAAACCATACATAGGTCATAAGAACTCCTTTAACTTTTAAACACGTCCACATGATTTCCCTAGGTACCTTGTCATATGCATTTCTTAAGTCAATAAAAATCATGTGTGAGTTGTATTGTCTTTCCTTATAATATTTCACTAATATTCAAAGGAGAAAGCTTCAGTTGTAGACCTTCTTGGCATGAAACCAAATTGTTTTTCTAAGATAGTTAAATCCTTTATCACTCTCTCTTCAATCACCTTATCCTATAACTTCATAGTATGACTAAGTAGTTTAATGCCTCTATAGATGTTACAACTTTAGATGTCCCCTTTGTTCTTATATAGAGGAATTAGCATACTATATCTCCACTCATTCAATATTTTGGTAGACTTAAGGATCACATTAAAAATCTTGGCTAGCCAAGTAAGACCCTCTTCATCTAGTTTCTTCCACACCTCTATAGGTATCTCATCAAGCCTTATTGCCTTTCCACTCTTCATCCCCCTCAAAGCTCTTTTAATTTCTTCTCTTATGATTTTTAGTAATAAATAAAGTTACGATACCTCTTAAACATGCTAAGATCACCTAAAAAGATGTTGCCTCTATGTATTCATTTAAAAGGATTTAAAAGTATCTCTTCCATCTTCTCTTGATGTCATTTTTAGCCACAAGCACCTGCCCTGCTTCATTTTTTATATGACGAATTTGATCTAAGTCTCTTGCTTTCCATTCCCTAGCTCTCATCAAATTAAATATATCCTTTTCTCTATATTTACTTTCCAATCATTGGTATAATTTCTCTTAAGCAATTCTTTTAGCTTATCAGACTATCTTCTTTGCCTCTTTCTTTACCAGTTTGTAACTTTCTCTATTTATTACCCTCTCTTTAGCTATATTCCTTAAAAGATTTATTACTCTCTTCCACATTCAGTTAGCATCTCCTATAAATTTCCATTCTTCTCTATATATTACTTTCCACCATCTGAATCCAGTACACTTCTTAGGACTTCTCTTCTTCTTCCAACTTTTAATTACCATATCTATAACTAACAATCTATGATGAGTTGACAAGCAAGCGATAGGTATCACCTTGCAATCCTTACAACTAGGTTGATTGTTCCACTTTATAAGGAATTATTAACCCTTTATCATGCAACTTAATAATTGATCATTTGATCATGGGAGCTCCTATCTTATGTTAATATCTTTATTAATGCTATTAATAACTCTTCCTTAGTTGATTAATTAAAACCTCTTTCTAGTTAAAACCACTATGATTGTATTACTCGATACGTGAATTTCTCTATTAGGTTTGACCCTAATTTAGATAATTTATGTCAATCTATCTCTAGGTTTGTATGCAAGTTCTTCTAATTATGGTAGCTCTATTCATATAAGAGGATTTCTGATTCTCAATCATATGACATCAAACATTAAACTAATATCTCGAACATATTAATTTAAGAATAGAAACACATAATTGAATCTTATTGAATCAATTAATCAAATTGCATTAAGTAACGGATTAAATTATAGCATTCATCCCAACTTAGGGTTCATGCTACTTAGCACTAAAAAAATTTCATTCCTAAACATAGAAAACAAAATGAACATCAAATTTTCAAAAGAATAATTGAAAAAACAAAAGAATCGGAGATATGTATATCCCACCTTTTCTTTAATGAAATCCGTTTAAATCCTTAATAAAAGGCTACTCTCTGTCGGATCTCTTAAAGAAATCTTCATTTTTTTTCCTCATTTTAGGTTTAGAATTGCGTCTTTAACTCTAATTTCTATTGTAGTTTCCAACTCTAATTTCTTTCCTTTTGTCTTCTCTTCATAATTTCTTTTTATATTATGAAATTAGGGTTTCTAGATTATACACAGTCAGCCACATGATCGTGTATCTTAAAAATATTTTAATATTGCAACTTTACACATTCTTGGTCACTTATACGGGTAAAGGACATGATAGTGTATATTACTTACAAGGGCTTGCTTCTCCCACATGAGCAAAAACATCATCTTTAAAGCTTTACAAATGTATAGTCTTTTACATGGCCCCTTTACATAGTCATATACATTACTTACACGGGTGTGTACATCTTCACACAAGTGTATGTCTCCAAAATAACTCCAATTCTTTTGTTTTATGCCATGATTTCCCCTAATTCTTCTCCTTTTGATCTATGAAGGCAACTGAGACCTAAAAACACACTTGAAATAAAATAAGTACCAAAAATAATATAAAAATCTCAAATAACAAACAAAACACCCTCTATATAGGCATAAAACATAGTTAATTAATCATTTATCAATATTATTGAAAAAGATAAGAACATAAGATAGAAATTTTCACAGCCTAATGATCTTTACTTAAATTGCATGATAAAGAGTTAAAAGTTTAAGAAATCTTAGTACATTCATTACTTAGGTATTATTTATTTAATTTGGTTTATCTTTGATTAATTTGCATTCTTGGTTATTATTTGTGTTGAACTTTAGTTTATCTTTATCGTTTAAATTAACCCATCATCTTATTTTGTCAATTAAATGATAAAAAAGAGGTAATTACTAGTACTTTTAGTCCTATCGGGATCAACACTTGATGCTCTCTACTGCTATATGATAAGTGTAAATTGCATTATGTTTTAGGGCTTAATTGGATATGTGTTTAGCTATTAATTCAATCATTTAGTATATGTTTAGGTTAGAATTGTGTTATTTTGTTAATTAATTGTGTTTTAAGTGTTTTATAGGTTAGTACAAGTCTTTGAGCTTAAATATTATGTTTTTGAGGTATTTTGATGTGTTTGTTAGTGTTTCAGGGTTAACATCGAAGAATGGAGAAGTTTTGGAGACATTTAAGCCAAAATAATAGCCCGTGATCGTGGCACAATCGTGACAGAAGCACCAGAGTTGGCCAATATTTGTGGCCTACATGCCACGATCCTGATAGAAGCCTAGGATATGGCCCACGATCGTGACAGGAGGCTTGGATGTAGCCCACGATTGTGGCCTGCATCAGGTAGACGCACAGATACTCAAAAACGTCAAGTTTTTAGGGATTTTTCAGACCTTTCAGACCCTGAAAAACCCCTAAGGCTACTCAAAACACAAAGGATATTTATAGAACAAGACAAATAAGCAGAAAGGAGCTTTTGTATCAGCCACTTTGAGAAACCCTGTAAAGAATTCATCAAGAGATCGAGAAAGAGAGAAGGAAGAGATAAGAAGAGAAGAAGCTAACTCGACGTACTCCCCAGATTAGGGGTTTCCCGATATCGCTGCCTCCCATCATCCATTCATATTGTATTTCCTATTTATTTTTAGTTTTATTATTGTATGGAATTGGAATAACAATTTGATGATAGAATTTTTAAATGTTGAAGATGTTCTAAACTCACCTTCGGAGTTGTATCTTTGAATTAATTAAATTTGATTGTTTATGTGTTATTTAGATTTATTGTGATTTAATTATGCAATTACATAATTCGATAATAAACTGAGAGGGTGAATCGGATGAAAAACGATTAAATTGGGCTAACGAGAGTTAAATGATTTATTAGAAACTATAATTAAACCAAATCGGTAAATTATGCAAAGAGAGATCTTGCATAGGGTTTCGATAGCTTATTAGAGAACTTTAAAACTAATTAAGGTTTTGGATAGGTTTTTAATTGAGAGATTGCAACTTCCATTATTTGATTAGGGTTTATGATTTAGGGTTAATGGTTATAACTCGAGAGAGAATAATTAATCCTAGGATCGTCTAGAACCTAGGATCAGATAGGTTAGCATTAAGGATGGGTAAATTTTCCTTTCTCTCAATTGGTAATTTCCTTAGGTTGATTCTTGGGTGTGTTGCAATTTCTTAGGAATTAGTATTTCCGTGATTGATTCTTAATTTGATTTGATTGATTGAATTAATTTCTCATTTTTAGTTTCGTGCAATTTGAATTTTTGTATTATTTTCTAGCCTTAGATTTTAGGATTAGATTATCCCTTCTCGTGGGATCGACACCTTAGGTACTACACTAATAACTGTGCATTTATGGATTATTGAGGGTTGTTTATTGAAACTTACACACATCAAATAGCTTATCACTATATTGTAGTTCAATAAGTGAACTTATCTTTGGGGATCTATAGGGTAGGGATCTTGCATATCAGTAAAATAAGATCTATTCTACCAGTTGGAGAAGAAATAAACTGAGTTACAATACTTATAAAGTATGCAATATCAGGGTGAGTTAATATAGGATAGCTTAATTTTCCAACTAATCTTTTATATTTTTCAGAGTCTTCAAGAAATTCTTTTTCTTTGGTGAGTTGTAGATTAAAAGGCATTGGGTTGTTGCATGGCTTAAGTCCTAACTCTTTGATCTTAGTTAACAGTTCAAGTATATATATTTTTTTAGACAAGAAACGCCTTTCATGCTTGTTATTACTTCTACTCCAAAAAAATACTTCAATGCTCCTAAATGTTTCATATATGAAATAGACTATAACAAAAGGATTTTAGTGATGAAATACCTATTGAATCACTTCCAGTAATGAAGATATCATCCACATGCACAACAAGGAGAATAATCCAATGTGTAGATTGTTTGTGGAAGACTAAGTGATCATATTTACTCTTATTCATTTCAAACATTTACACTACTTGAATAAATTTGCCAAACTAGATATGTGGACTCTGTTTCAATATCATAGAGGGACTTTTGAAGATGACAACTTTCCCATACTCTCCTTAAGCAACAAACCTAGATGGATGCATGTATACACTTCCTCTTAGAGGTCACCATGTAAGAACACATTTTTTTTGTGTAACTATTGTAAGGGTCAATTACAAGTAGCTACCACTAAAATGAATGGACAAACAAAGGTTTGTTTAACAATAAATGAGAAAGTATTAGAATAATCCACAACATAAGTCTGAGCATAATCTTTTCCATAATTTGTGCTTTAACTCGAGCCCTCGATCCTTTATAATTGATTTCAACTGAAAAAATCCATTTACATTTGATAGCCTTCTTTCCAATAAGTAAGTTCATTAAATCCTATGTACCATTAGTATATAAAGCATTCATCTACTTTGTTATAGCATTAAACCAACTAGGACGAGACAAAGTTTCATGAACAATTTTTAAGAGAGACATGGAATCAAGTAATCCAATAAAAGAACATAATGAAGACCAATAAAAGAACACGATGAAGAAGACAAATGATCATAAAAAAATAAAAGAGGGAATAAGATAAGTGCGTTGATGTTTTCCTTTTCAAAAGGAAATTTGGAGATCATCAAATTTTGGATCTAATGTCAAAGAAAAAATAGGTATTAAACTTATATTAAGATGATTTTGTCTTTTGGAATAGACTTGACAAATAGGTAGTGGTAACATTAGTGCTTTAATAAGAGATCTCATAAACTAACAGATCATCGTCCTTCTTTTTATGTACTAAAGAACTATGAAAGAAACAAATATGTTCAAAAAATATAAAATTAGATGGCACAAGATATTTGTTATGAGTTGGATAATAGCACTTATATCCTTTTTGTAGATGAGATTAGCCCAAAAATACACATCTTAAAGATTTAGGATCTAACTTAGTGACATGTGGATGCACATCAAGAACAAAACAAGTACTACTAAAAATTTGTATTGTAAGAGCAGATAAGGGTTTAGAAAAAAAAACATCATAAGTAATCTCATCATGAAAAATGAAGGCATATTGTTATTCAAGAAACAGGATGTGGAGACTGCATTGGTCCAAATTAGTTTAGGAAAACTCATTTAGAATAAGAGTGCTCTGAAAATTTCAAAAAATGATAAATTTATCTTTCAACCACATAGTTTTGAGATGGTGTCTCAACACATGAGGACTAATGAAGAATGCAATGCATTGTCACTTCTTAAAGTATGGGTAGAGACATTAAAATGTGTTTTTATTTCAATACAAAAAGCAATAAATGGGAGAATAATTTAAAACAATTTTTTATTAAATAAAGCCAAGTCATATGAACTCATCAATAAATATAACAAAATATTGAAATCCATTTTCAGACTCCATAGGACACAAAGCCCAAACATCATAATGTACTAATTCAAAAAGAAAAGCTATTTCATTTATTAACTTAGGAAAGTGAAGACAAACAATGGTGTTTGGTAAATTGATAAGACTTACAATATAAGCTAGAGAAATTATGAAATTAAGGACATAACTTTTCCAGTTGAGGTATAGAGGGATGTTGTAACCGACAATGAGCTTTAAAGGGAGTTAAGACATTAGAACAAGTGATGGGTTAGCATACCTTGGTATCTACAATGCAGAGACCTCATGATTTCCTTTACAAATAATCTTATTCTTCATAAGATCCTGAAAAAGAAAATCATAAAGAAACAATGAGATACAACAATTTAAGGCACGAGTAAGTTTACTAATAGATATTAAATTAAAGGAAATTCTTAGTAAGTTTAAGGCAGAGAACAATAATAGTAATGGAGTGGGATAAAGGTTTTAAAGCTAATAACAGATGAAGTAAATCCATCAACTAAAGTAACATGGGAAAAATTTTCTAAAAATTAGAAAAAAATGGGATTAGCCATTATATGATCCGAGACATCAAAATCAAGGACCTTTTTATAAGGAAGAGAAAGAAGACATGTAGGTGTGCTACTTGAGTCAAAAATAGCAAAGATAAGGTTCAATGAGTTTTTCAATGCTTCTTAGAACTGAGTGAATTTAGTAAAATCATCTGTTGAAACTATAATTGTCTTATCAACGGATGAACCAAGTGGTATAGTAGTTGTTGCAACATGAGTTGAATGAGATTTTTTATATTTATTTTATAGCTTCTAATAAGTACATTTACTATGGCCCGACTTATAATAATATTGACAAATAATTCCTCTTGTATCCTGATTCTTATTGTCCTAATTTCTTTGCCATTTTTTTATTAATCCTATTATACTTTCAATTATAAAATCCATTAATCCAACTTACAAGAGAATTAGAGGTCTAAATGGTAGGAGTAGCAAATGCACTGACATATATGCAGACTATCTTGGTAAAGACCTCATGCCAGGAGGAAATATCAGCACTGGAAAGAATTTGAGACTTAACAATCTCAAACTATGAGTTAAGATCGGCCAAAAAAAACTCATGATTATCATCTACTCTTGCTAACCTTGTTGGACACATTAAATGGCAACATAATATTTAGCTATTCATATATATGATTGAAATTCATAAAATATGCTTAACGAGATTGGTCATATTGTTTAGCTTAACAAAACCCTTGCACACCTTATAAATACGAGAGATATTTTCTCAAAAATAAAAGTTCTAAATAGTCTATTAATTTGACATACTCATACTAATTGATCAGACTAACAACCTCATTATCAATAAAATTCCTAATTTTACAAGAATAATACGACATCATCTCGTAACCATTCTTTAAGAATATAATTTGATGGGGGGATCATTAATAAGGTGATGATCTTTGGAAATACTCTTTATATAAATTTCACTGTAAGAAAATAACAAATTACTAACGAAAAATTAGCCATAGTGTAACATCCCGTTTCCAGAGAACGGGTCGGACCAGAGAAACGGGTCCGAGAGTGGTAAATCAACACATCTCATG
>JANIIA010000010.1:13542157-13567853 GCA_027478495.1 Erythroxylum alaternifolium | reverse complement strand
TACTCAGCATCAGGTTCCCAGCAGCCTCAGGTTCCCTAGTAGCTTCAACTCCCACACTGCCGCTGGAAGCGAGACGTTCGTAATTGATCCGATCAAGGAGCTGTGCTCAGGGGGCTAGAGGATCATCAATAGGACAAATCCTATTTCTCCTCCTTTTGCGTGACTCGAACTCAAGATCTCCTTTTAAAGGAGAGCCTTAAGTGAGGAGCTGAAGCCATTAGGCCACTCCTCATTGTCCCCAATTAGCCTATTTGGCATCATAATTTGGCATCTGGAACCTTCTAATACTAACATAGTTATGAAAATAATTTCTTTAAACATTGACCAAAGGTTGCATTTATATCTTAACGTTTCACAAAAAATATAAACAAGTCCCTATTGTTATCTCTAATACCAATTTTACACCCTATTTATGATGCAATGAGTATTGATTTAGTAAAATCAGGGTGTCAAATAGTATCACATATAATAGTAAGAAGTTACTAGACTTTTATGAAATAGTAAGGTGCAAGGGCCATTGTTAAAGGTTTTTAGGTTTGAAAAACTTATATAGTCTAAAATGTCTAAATGCCAAGGAATTGCATGAACAATATTCAAGCCCATATTTTTCAAGTCGACCTTTAAGAAAAGATCACAAATTTGAATCTAAATGTTTTTACAACAGATATAACGTTCAAGTTTGAGATGTTTGGCTATTCACATTCAATAAATTCAGTTTTGTGTAATAAAGTTACTTAAGGCTTACTATTTAAAACTTCCACTTGTCAATGGGAAATTGAGGGCCAATAATATACCAAATATTTACCTTTAATGAGTTTTAAGAGCAGGAAATCCTTTGAAAGAAGGCTTCGTCTCCAAAAGTGAAAGGTTGGATTATACAAGTAGAGCATTCAATCCAAGAAAAATCTTTAGGATAATATGTCTAAAATATGCAAACTTAACACATGCAGGTTTAACAAATACAAGTTGAAAATGTACAACCTCAATATCAATGCATGAGGGCTCAACATATATGGGCTAAACATATATAATATTAACATGTGACAATTTCTAAAATACAAGCCTAATATATGTGGACTCTTATCATATATAGGCACAGCATATACAGATTCAATATACATGGGATTGGCATATGCAAGCTACACATTCAGTCTTAGAACATGTATGTTTAGCACATGTAGCCTTAGGATATGTAGGCTAAGTACCGCAAGCTCAACACACACACTCAAGATAAAGTATGAAAAGCAGATGAACCTAGCAAGGACGAACCTTGTAAAATTGAACCTTGTATCAGGATAATCTGTTAAAAAAAAGTCGCAATCCAATAAGGAGATCTTGACGGATACAAATCTGATATCTTTAACTTTATTTTTACCTGTACTCCTTTTCATGTGAGAACTTGATTATGAATTTCCAGTACATTTTATTTCCCAAGTGAACACCTTAGTTCTATTTTCCACGGAAAAAGATAGTTCTATGAATGCATGCTCTGTGGAAACTCTTTACTGAATTGGTTAAAATCAATGTACATGACGTTTCTCAACATTACGGAAACCACTTTCTGCATCCTAGATTTTCAATCGAAGAGAAGATTCACAAAAACAAAGCAAGATCATATGCAAACTGCTTATCCTTTTACATTGAACATAATTCTACATGGAATATTTCTTCAAATAATTTATGAATTCAGAGTTCTCTCCCCCTATTCACACACTACGAGGCCCAGTACCCCAAACCCGATCTGCCAACCAACAGAGGTTAATGGTTAATAAACAAATCTTTGCACTCAGCTATTCTAGACAATGGAACTCGAGTAGCCTTAGAAGTTGCAAACAGAACTTTGAAGAAATAGACCAGCAGATTCGTCACAAGATCCCAAGTTGATGAGTCCAAAGGTCAGATGTAAGCATCAATCATGATTTCATTTGATGGGATGTTGGGTGAAGGATGGATTTCGCAAGCTCTTCGTTCATCTTAACAGGAAGTGGAGGCATTTGTTTCATTATCTCCGGCACGTCTTTCAAGCTAAAGATAATTTTCTAATTAGAATCATAAATCAAAGTCCTCGACAAATCTAACAATACGTGGCAAAAAGTAAGCATTTCATTTCTTAACATGTGATGGACCTGATGGATAATCAGTCATCTCATAACTACCTCCAAGACATAAAGACGTTCTTACCTCTGCAGTAGCAAAGAAAGGATGATATTTACAGGATAACCTTCTGAATCTAGTTGAACTGTCTTGAATATATTTAATAGACCAAAAACTCTACCAGTATTACCAGTGCTACTAAAATCACTGAATCAGCATATGCAATTACTGGATATTTTGCGTGACAATTAGATAATGAAGTTAATAGCTATATGAGGTCATAATGGTGCAGTAGAAAAGGCTTGGAAATCAAAACAAAGCCAGTGTAGCATCAGAAAACTAAAAGAGAAGTTATTCGATGACTTTCAGATATTTGGACTAATCAGCCCATATCTGAATCTAGCTTGCAAGCTTCTCAACTGGTTTCAATTTCATTTTGTATCCTGCTAAAAACCAATCTCCGCCATCTTAATGGCTTAATCTTAAATTCTATTAACTCAACAGGAATTCAACTAATATTAGATCCTACAGTAGGGAGGACCAAAGCAATTTTGAAAAGCAACTATGAACCTCAAGTTTTTGATTGTATAATAAAGAAAAAGATCCATCTTTCCTGATGTATCCCTAACAAACAAAATTCCATGAAGATGATAACAGACATAAAATATAGATAACAGGAGATTCAGCATAAGAAGGGCCTTACCAGCTCTGAATGTTAAAATACACTTACCAAAAAACAAACTAAATCTTAAGACATCTAAGAACAGATATTAACTATCGTGAAAAAGAAATGCCAATATGAAAACAATCTCAACAATAGTGAAAACTTACTCATTCAAAATTGAGAGGATGTTGTCCCGAGTTTTGCTTAGAAGATTGATGTTATCATGTATCTGCAAGAAATGGATACAGAATGTTGTCTGTAATTCATCCAACACTAGGGAAAATTACCAGTCTTCATCTTTTTCTTTTTCCAGATTATTGAATCATCAATATTGTACAGAATAATAGAGTGCAAAACCACTCAATTTAAAAGTAAATCAGTGAAATTTGATGTCATGTCACTGAGTGACTTTACCATATTTCTGTCACTATAAACTATCTTTAAACAAAGGCATACCCTTCGTAAGTGAAACAACTTATCTCTGCTCAATGTCTAAAGGTCATCTATCAGAGAATAGTTTCCTCAAGATGAAAACTGTGCACAAGGGCCCTGTGGGCAGCAACTATATCGTGATTAAATGAAAGTAGGAAGATAATAGTTGGATATTACTAAAATCAATTTTGCACCATCAACAGAACTTGAGTGCTTTGTTAGTACTCAAGAATGTGCAACTTCAAGTATAAATTGAGGCACCTTCCAATTAAACTTTAATGACAACTTGATTCATTTAACTCATAAAAAAAATAATGTTCACATTACAAAAATGGTGGTTTCAACTCCTCTAGCAGACTGGAAAGTGTATCGAACCATAAAACTTCGACCAAAGGAATAAAGATCTCTTTGCAACAAACCATAAGAATGTCCTCCTCACGAGGAAGACTACATCACTCCATTACGAGGAAGATGCAAAATGCAAAGCATATTGTCATGAAATGCAAGAAGTGAAATAACAGCTCCAATTGTTGCCGAAAGGAGCAAATGGAAAAAATAAAAAATGCAAATAGGATCACCTGGAAAGAAGCAAAATTTGAAGAAATTTGACTTAAGATTTGGGAATTTTGCTCAAGCAGCTCTCCTGTTGCACCACCAATAGCTGCAAATAAATATATCATCTATCAGTTTGTGACAGACATAAGTCTTCAAGGCACATCATATTATTGCAACTAATAAAATTTATCTGAAATTCTGCCATACTATGGGCCCCAAATGTGAGCAAACCCAAGCATAACTAAGAAAAACGATTCCTGTGAACCACAAAGCAAGAACTGATGTTTCCAATCATGAAAGCTCTGTAATTTCAGAACATAAGAATTACTCATTGCAGTGACATGATATTACAGAAGCAATCATTCCAAAAACAAAGATCTAATTATATCACAACTGGCTGTCTTCACTAGTGAATAAAATATTCGACGAAGTACTGATATCAGTTTCTTCTTTCTCCCATTTCTTCCTCTTTAGAAAAGTACAAACCTTTATAAGATATGCCATCATCGTTGTCCATTGGTATGACAGGCGGGGTATATGAAGGACCATTAGAACGAGTTGTTAAATGAGATGATGACTTTGCTGAAGAATCTCCACCCTTTTCCTGTGAAGAAATTGTGTATAAGTGACAAAGCTTTTGGAGACTGCAATTGAATATGAAAAAACTAACGGAATCAAAAGCATGCTTCTCAAAGTTTTCTTTATGACAGGTCTACAAGACCCATCACCATCACATGTCCAATAAAAATATTCACCATAACAAAATGCTATTTAGAAGATCATCTCAAAGTTAGACACATGTACAAGGTCTATGCTTCTTTGCCAAACTGTAAGACATGCCATCATCTTGTGGTGAAAACATGTATGCACATAATACGGATACCCATTATATGCCATCATCTCATCTGAATGCATGCATAAGTAGTTCCATGTTGCTTCCCACAAAGTAGACATTATTGCAATTGATGGCAGGGTCTGCCCAAGAAAATGCTGCATCTATGCATCAAAGGATGATGAGGTTAACATTATCACAGGAACAGCATCTAACTAAATATTACTTGATTTTTTTTAATGTGAATACGGAAGAAAAGAATACATGTACGAGTAATTATAGTGTGTGGCACAACAAACTAAATTCCAGTGGATCAAGCACTTGTGCCTGTAAAGTTAACCCATTCCAACACTATTCTCATGTTTATTTCCTACTTCATTAGTATCAGCATTGTCTAGCAGTTACATACAGCATGAGATGCGAACTTTACTTAACAGGTATATACCTTTCTGTCCTTGTTTTTCCTTGCTGAATGATCCTCTTTCCTTCTCTTACCATTTTCTTTTTTCTGAAAAAGTAAAAAAAATCAGCCAGTAAAGACTATGTATTGTACACAGCATTATTAACTTGTGAGTTCAATGCATACACACGCATCTGCGCTCTGTCACAGAGCATACCCAAAATGATAAAAGTGCACATTCATCCAATCTCACTAGCGCTACGATTTGAACAATAACTAACCTTTAGAAAGAAAAACCATATTAAACGAGAGAAGAGAGAACAAGTATCTAACAATGCATCCTAAATCAGTCATTCAATAAAAACATGGGATTAAGGAGAAGTAAAAGATATCATCGCATATGAAGCGTCCTACACTGTTACTGTCGTGTACAGCTATTACATTTGTTACCAGCTGTGTATTGATGTATATTCATACTTACCTTATAAAGGAGATAATGAGGGATTATAGGAAGCGGGTAGCAGTTGTATATTGATACTTTGTATAGGAGATTATGAGGGATTATAGGAATAGATTTTAGACTGTAATTAAGAAGAAGGTTATCTATGTAATGGAAAGAACTCCTCAGTGCAGAGGCATTTGACATGGTATCTGAGCTCTCTCTCTTCGGATTTTTGGTTCAATTTCCTTGAGTACTTTCTGGTTAAGAATAGAAAGAAATATCCTAGTTGGGAGCTATAAGTTCAAAATATTTGTGAAAGGGCAGGAACTATGGGGACATTTGGATAAGTCTTCTAAGCTCCTAATGATTCTAAAGAACTTAGTTCATGGGAAAGCAACGATGCCAAGATTGTTATACCACTGCCAAAGAAATGTGGCATTAGCTTAGACATTTTTATGATCAAGATAACGCTGCTCGTAGGTTTCAATAGAATTAGAGTTTGCCAACTACAGAGAAGGTAACCTTTCTATTGACCAATTCTATGCTGGCTTTCTTAATCTGTGGAGTGAATATTCTAGTATAGTTTATCTCAAAGTTCCTAAGGAAGCTGTAGCAGCATTGCAAGTGGTTCATGCTCAAAGCCAATGAGATCAATTTCTGATGAAGCTAAGACCTGAATTTGAGATAGTAAGGGCTGGAGTACTAAATCGTATCCCGGTTCCCTCTTTGGATATATGCTTCGGGGAATTAAACATCTAGCCACACAACTTGGCATCACTCAAGATACAATGACTACTGAGATGGTTAGTATTCAGATGCTAAACAAGGAAAACGCAAATCCAAAACACAGATACAGTGTTACACTTGCAAGGAGTTTGGGAATATTGCAAAGAATTCTAGCAAGAAGTTCTGCAACTGCTGCAAAAGGCAAGGGCATATTATTATCATGTGCAGCCTCAAAATAAAGAAGTTCAACATTTCCAGGCCATTTTTCAATCCAATGCAGCTGCTTTCTCCCACAATTTTGATCCTAGACAGCAATATACAACTGGTTCTTCATCTGGACAACAATCTACAACTGGGTCTTCATTTATTCTCACACCTGAGAATGTACAATAGATGATTGTTCACTTTCTCTGTTGGACAACTTGTTGATGATAACTATGAAATTCACTTTGATCGTAATGATTGTTATGTGCAAGAACAGGCAACAGGGAAAGTGATCCCAAAAGGGCCTAAAGTTGGACATTTATTTCCTCTTCATTTTTCTTCTATTTCTTCTGGGTGTAGCTCTTGTAAACTTGATAAGAATAAATCTTTACCCTTGCCTTCACATGGTAACTAAGCTTCCACATGTTTTGAGATTTTTCACACCAATATTTAATGTGAGTCATTTTCTCTCTCATGCTTACTACAGATATTTCGGAACATTTATTGATGACTATAGTCGTTAACATTGTGTCTATTTTCTTCACTCTACTTTTCAAACTTTTGTTGCTTTTATTAAGACTCAATTTTCTAGTTGTATTAAGATTCTTCGATCTAAGTCTGGGGAGAATATATGTCCGTTGAATTTCAAAATACCTCAAAACAAAGGGTGTTGTCTCCCGACATTCTTGTCCTTACACTCATCAGCACAATGGAGATGTTGAATGAAAGAATCATCATCTTTTGGATGTTGTCCGTACTTTGTTAATTGAATCTTCTATACCTCCTAGATTTTGTATAGAAGCTTTATCTACTGCTATATATTCAATTGTGGAAAAGCTGGACAAAATGAGTCCGGATCTATAGGAGATCCTGCTGTTAATTATGAGCAGATTCTTAGGAATAAGTTTTCTGTTCTTTTAACCTCCTTAGTTAAAGGCAGGTTGTAATAATTTAGTTCAGGAAAATTTTCTTGAAATCAAGGAGATAATTTTGATTGATTTAGGTGTACTTTTTAATAAGTAACTATGAGGTATGCCTCAAGGTTATGCTTAAATACCCGATTAAAGTTGCTGTTTGATCAAGTTTATAAAAAAAATAAAACTTTCAATAAATTTCTTCATGTTATCAGGGCAATGCTGAACCAATCCCTATTCTATTCTTGTTATTGCACGTCGATGACAAAATTCATTAAATCTGCCATGGCAAGTGAATATGAAAGTGCACATCCAACCCAAACTCTGGCCAAATGGCCATACCTACCCATCTTACCAATTAATTCTAAAAATATCTTGACGCCAACTATTGGGCATAAACTTAATGGCCAGAATTTCAGCTTGTGGTCTAAATCAGTAATGATTTTCATATGTGGAAAAGGAAAAGAAGACTATTCGTCCAACTGAACAAAAATAGCCCTAACTAAATCTGGAAGGTGGAAAATAATCTAGTGATGTCCTAGCTGCTAAAGTCCATAACCAATGAGACAGTTAAAAACTTCATGTATTACGAGACAGCAAAAGAAATCTGGGAAGCAGCCCATGACAAGTATTCCAATAAAGACAATACTTCTGCTGTGTTTGAAATCAAAGGAATTCTAAGGAATTCTAGGCGATTTAAGACAGGGAGAGTCATCAGTCAAAATATTTCAACCAATTAATTCAGTACTAGCAACAATTAGATATCTTGGGGATGTCTCCTGGAATTGCACCGAGAATGACAAACAATATAGGAAGTTCCAAGAGAGGGAGAGAGTTTACAAGTTTTTATTGTGACTAAAATAGGAATTTGATGAGGTTCGTGCCCAGCTTTCGTGAGGTTTTTGCAGAAGTACAGAGGGAGGAGACTCGGAGAAAAGTGATGATGGCAACGTCAACAGGACAGCCCAACCTAGAAGGATCTGGCCTTGCAGTAAGGGGGCAATTCTCGAACTCTTTTGGTAAGGGACAGCCAAATCAATCAAGCAAATATAAATACCTAGAGGCAGAACAATCGCCAATTGTGTGATCACAACAAAAGCAGGCATATGAAGGAAACGTGCTGGAAAATACATGGAAAACCAGCAAATTGGCAACCTTCCTCTCGATCATTTCAAACAAGCCACGAAAATATTGCAGTAGCAGAAAATTAGAAATCCAAGGAAACCAGGCCAGTCAACCAAAAGCAAATAGAAGCCTTGCAGAAAATGATACAAAGCTCAATCCAAAAATGCACACAATCCTACTGAAAGCAATACAACAACTATAGCACAAAAAGGTAACTGCTACACTGCTTTAAGTGCAAAGACAAATTCTATGCAATGGATTGTTGATTCGTGAGCATCCGGCCACATGACAGGGGATGTTACAACCTTCAGCAAACTCAAACCAACCACAAAGGGGACCTCTGTCAAAATTGCTGATGGTAAATATTCAGAAGTGACTTGTATAGGTTCAGTCACCATATCAGAGGAAATCAAACCAAAATCAGTCCTATTTGTGCCTAACTTAGACTACAATTTGTTTTCTATCAGTAAACTCACAAAGGATCTTAATTGTGTCACTAAGTTCTATTCTACCTTGTGTTAATTTCAGGGCTTTGAGCTTGGGAAGGACGATTGGAAATGCTGAAATGAGTGCAGGTCTCTATCTCTTGCAGACTGAAGCCCCTTCCACCCAAAATCTCATGTGCTGTCTCAACTCAGAATAAAGAAAATATTATGCTATGGCATTATAGGTCAGGCCATCCCATCCCATCGTTATTTATCTGAAAAAGCTATTTCCATATCTGATCAATAAAAGTCCATCTTTCTTTCAATGTGAAGTCTGTCAATTATCTAGACATCTTAAAAGTTCCTTTCCCATTTAGCCATACAAAATCCCATCCTTTTTCTATGATCCATAGTGACATTTGGGGGCCATATAAGGTCAAAAATATTTCAGGCCATAGGTGGTTTGTCACATTCATTGCTGACCATACCCAAATCACCTAGCTCTTCTTAATGAAGAAGACGTCAAAGGTAGCGCAACTAGTTCAAAATTTTCACAAGATCATTGAAAACCAGTTTCAAACCACGGTCTAAATTCTCAAAACTAATAATGCAAGAGAATTCTTTCACTTTGTTCTTGAGATATACCTTAGTGGACAAGGCATTATTCATCGTAGTTCTTGTGATGATACAACACAACAAAATGGTGTAGCAGAAATAAAAAACAAACACCTATTAGAAGTTACAAGTTCACTAAGGATGACAACTCATGTTCCAAATATTTTTTGGGGGAAGCAATTATGATTGCTACATATTTAATTAACTGAATGCCATTTCGTATCCTAAACTTTCAAACTCCATATCAATCTCTCATCACCACCTATTCTCACATTCAGTTTATGACCAATTTACCTCAAAATCTTTGGTTGTACATCCTTTGTCCAAACTCATCACCAAAACCGTAGGAAGTTTGATCCTAGGTCTATTAAGTGTATTGTCCTTGGAGCAACTGTTCTATCCCAAATATAATATTTAGGGGGGAATTCTACAGAGGACTATCAATATTTGGTCTATGGATCCTAGTGTGCCCCGCCTAGTTGCTCCATGTGTGCCCAGTTCGGTTGCTCCATTTTTAATTGTAGTCCCTAGCATACCTGGTCCTATTATGCTTAATCCTAATCCTTCTATTCCTGATGTCCGGGAGAATACAAAAAGAGAAAGTGCTTAATTGTCTATTCCAAAAGGCAGAAAGAACAAAAGGAGACTAAGCATTGCACTCATCCACAACAATGTCACGAAGCCATCCCAAGCCCTCAACACCATATAGGCAATGATTCCACTACGTCAAATTGCCCTAATGATTTAAATGATTTGGACCTGTTATTGCTCTTAGGAAAGAAAACGATCATGTACTTTATATTCGATTGGAAACTTTTGTGTCTTATGACAACTTGCCTCCTTATTATAGGGCATTTACTACTTCTTTGAGTGAAACAATTCGTAGAAATGTTCAGGAAGCTCTAAACAACTTGGATGGAAGGAAGCAGTTATAAAGTGAACGCTTTAAAAAAGAACAAAACTTGGGATTGTACAAAACTATCTACTGGAAAAAAGGTAGTTGGTTGCAAGTGGGTATTTTTAGTAAAGTACAATACGAATGGAAGCATAAATCGATTCACGGCTAGACTTGTTGCCAAGGGGCTTACACACTTCTATGGTATCGATTATGAGGAGACCTTTGCTCCTGTTGCAAAACTCAACTCTATCCATGTTCTTCTCTCCCTTGCTGTAAATTTGGGATGACCATTGCATCAATTAGACATAAAGAATGCCTTCTTAACAATGACCTAGAAGAAGAAGTATGCATGGAAGTTCCTCCCAATTTTGACACACATCAAGGTTGTGTAAAGGTATGCAGGCTAAGGAAATCATTTTATAGGCTCAAACAATCACCTGGTGCATGGTTTGAAAAATTAACTTGGTTGTAAAAAGGTGCTGGTTCACTCAATGTCAAACAGATCACACTATGTTCATCAAGTTATCTCCTACAACAACATCATCTTAGTAGAAATCCCGTCGAACGCAAAGTCTAGGGAGGTCCAGAAGTACGTAGCTTTACCCCTAATAGATAAAGAGGCATCAAGGTCTCTCCTAAAGGAAAGAAAGCAATCATGACAGAGAATTTAGATGATATCATCCTAACGAGTGATCACTAGAAGAAATCGAGTTTATGAAGGATGTTCTGGCCGATGAATTTGAGATCAAAGACTTGGGGCAACTCAAATATTTTCTGGAAATGGAAATAGCTTGCTCACAATAGGGAATTTCAATCTCACAATGGAAATATACCTTGGACCTATTGAAAGAGATAGGCATGTTAGATTGCAAACCGACTCTTACTCCTATAGACTCTACAATGAAGCACCTGATGGAAGAAGATAGAAGCTTGATAGATAAAGGGAGATACCAAAGACTACTAGGAATATTAATCTACCATTCACTTTCTAGGCCAGATAAGTTTTTGTCTTATGAATGGTGAGTAGACACATGAATCAGCCAACAGAGGAACACTTGGAAGTTGTTTTCCAAAGCCTAAGATACATAAAACAAAGTCCAAGAAAAGGTCTTTTCTTTGGGAAATCTATAGGAGTAAATATTTTCACCGATGTAAACTGGGCAGGTTCATTAACAATATGCAAATCTACTACAAGATACTGCACATATGTCTACGGCAATATGGTTACATGGAGAAGCAAAAAACAAGCTACAGTTGCAAGATGCAATGTTGAGGCAGAATTCAAAGCAATGTGCCCTGACATTTATGAAGGAATTTGGCTTAGGAGGATGTTAAAGGATTTGACAATTATGCGCCCTAATATTTCGTTTGTTGTATAATAGGTCAGTCAATTTATGCAAGCTCCTTGTCACTCTCATTTAGTCGTTGTACGATGAATCCTGCGTTATGGTAAATCTAGTCAAGGGCTACTCTTTTCTTTTGGAAATTCCTTACAATTAATTGGTTACAGAGGCACCAATTGGGCTGGTTGTGTGGATACTCATCATTCTATTACAAGTTGGTGTATGTTTCTTGGCAATGCTTGGAAGAATAAGAAGTAAGATCGGGGTTTCTAGTCTTCTTCAAAATCAGGGTATTAAGCTATGTCATTAGCATGTTTTGAGATTGTATGGTCGAGGTTTGTAAGGT
The DNA here is from genome assembly GCA_027478495.1 of Erythroxylum alaternifolium. Classification (NCBI taxonomy): domain Eukaryota; kingdom Viridiplantae; phylum Streptophyta; class Magnoliopsida; order Malpighiales; family Erythroxylaceae; genus Erythroxylum; species Erythroxylum alaternifolium. The sequence continues at coordinate 13,555,838 of JANIIA010000010.1, read as the reverse complement.
GAACTTGGTATTTCTCAGCTTACTCTTACTCCACTTCATGTTGATAATACAAGTGCTAGTTAGATTGCTACTAACCATGTATTTCATGAGCACATCCAGCACATTAAAGTCGAATGTCATTCAATTCATGAAGCATTTAATCAACATGTGATCACTCTTGCTCATATTTCCACCAACCTGCAAATGGCCGATATTTTTACTAATGCATTATCTCACAATCGACATCAGTTTTTGGTTAGCAATTTGATATTTTTTGACCAACTAGCATCAATTTGAAGGGGAATGTTATTGTATTGTACAGTTATTACATCTATTACCCGTTGTGTATTGGTGTATTTTCATACTCACATTATATAGGAGATTATAAGGGGTTATAGGAAGTTGCTACCAGTTGTATATTGATACTTAACTTGCATAGGAGATTATGGATTATAAGAATAGATTTTAGGTTGTAATTAAGAAGAATATTATCTATTTAATGAAAAGAAGTCCTCACTGTAGAGGCATTGAAACCATTTGACACACACAGTCTCATCGCTTCATCCAAAATCAACATGGCAGTCTTCATCATCTAAAAGTCAATCTAGGACGCAAAGCACCAACCTTTCTTCAATAACCAGTCTTAGTTCTTTTTTCTTGAATCATATTCCAAAATTAAAGGTCCTTACGTGGCCATATATAAACGTTGGAATGCATATTAGTTTAGTGTGCTCAAGAAAAACTTTCTTTTTTTAGTACATTCAAACTGTCAAAAAGTTTAAATTCTAAGCTCTTATTTCAAAGAGCTACTACTGCTTTAATGGCCTTTTCCCTAAGTTAACGGGTTTAAACATGTAAGATCATCATGAGGTGTTTCTCAGTAGTGGCTTCAAACACAGTTAGATCAGATATAGCCTTTCTACTATGTGGAGGTAAAGTTGCGTATTATTGGACCTCTCTAAATCCCACATTTCAGAGGAACACTCACTGGGTGTTATTGTCGTTGTTGGCTTTAAACACAGTTGGCCTAACTTCGTAAGGATGAGCCTTCATTGGCTTTCAATATTTACGTAACATCTATGTATATGATACTAGAACCCAAAAAGTACTTTAGCCATCCTAACCTTCACAACAAGCTCAAACAAGCCATCTTTGCTTAATAGAAACTTGTAAGCAGTATCAAATAAAGCATCCTTTGTACCACAAATTTATCCTCTAGCATCGAAGCCAGAGCATTTTGCTATAATCTCCTATGGTTCACACATGTCCAGTAACTACCTAATACGACGAAAATTGATAAGGAAAAATGTCCAAAAAGCAATTAGTAATAGGATTACTTTGGCTTTGTACAAAAGCTGATTCTCCCTCTACTTGAAAAGGCACTAACTAGTGTATTAGACATCAAACTTGCAAAGAATCACCGCTCTTTTAAAGCAATATGATTATTTGATTGGTAACCTCTGACTTACAATCTGATTAGAACTAATGTGCCTCAAACTTCTAAATGAACTTTCTCAAGATCCATTTAATTCTAGATCAATATATACCCTAACTGTCCAGTTGAGATTTTTACTATCCTTTTGCACAATTCAAAGTAGAACACGTACGCCAAAGTTTATCAACGATTCACAGGCAAAAATTGGAACTTACATTCATCCATCTACAACGTAGTGCAACATCCCGAACTGTTTTGTCCTTTAACTGCATAGCAATCTTAGCATACTTAACTATGATTGATTCTGATGCATACCTGCCAAAGGGTAATAATATAAATATAATCAATGAACACTTTTCACATTTTTTTCACAAAATATTAGCATGTAAGAATTGAAGACATTCAAGGTCTCCAACAATCAGGATAAAGCACAGTTGATGGTTACCCTAGGAAACTGCTATGAGGTATGTTCTGCCTTATCATTTACTGTCTAGATTGGTACCATTGGCTATCATCCACCCTTTATAAGGCATCTGATATAGAAGCTTTTCATTACTAAGTACCTCATAACATTCTCAAGGAACTTAAACAATGATAACATCTTGAAAGCTTGTAGGAGGGAGTTTATTACATCAGTTGAGTTGTTTTTAGCTGAAAATTGCTTCTATCTCCAGTAACTCAATCATTATGGGGTGTTCAGCACAACTGCTGCAAAGTAATTCTTTTGTTTCTTGATCTTTTAAAGTAAAAGAAGTTAAGCAGTTTCATCACATTCTTATTAATGAACAACCACGAAATCTCTTTCCTTGGAAAACAGAAAAAAGGTTAAACCATTTTGATAAAGAAAATCAAACAGCACTTGTACTAGAGTCAAATCGGATAGTGTCTTTGAAAGAAAAAAAATTTTCCATTCACCTTTTTGTTCTTTTTCATTTCAGAATTCAAGAGAGCTCAATCAGAAGACCTCATGGTCAACAACGACTAAATTAGTTAGTAGCATTTCTAATAAATACACCAGAGTTTTTCTATCAGAAATTTAAAGTGCATAGCCCCTAAAAGGTCATAAAAATAAAATCACAGGAAAAGGTGGACAAAAAGAAAGAGCTGGAGAGCGAAGAAATGTTTTACTTTTGTAGCAAATCCTCGAGAATCAACTGTTCGTCGGGGGTCCACTCGATGGAAATACCAGTGTTGTGCCTCAACGCAGCCTGCGTGGCCGAATTATCACCGGTTGAGTTACTACCGCCGTTGGACAAGGGACCGCCATTCGCCGCGGCCGTAGCGTCCTGATTGTTCTCTGGCGGATTCTCGGCGGCAGCCATGACAACCAATAACAGCGTTTGGCGTGATGATAAAATATGTGAGGGAATTGAGGGTGAAGGTGCTGTTAACTTAAACTATAGGAATCTTTCTCTCAGGAATTATGTTTGCTTTGTTTTAGATTGCTGAATTGCAGAGGATATTTTTCTCATATGGTCCTGTGGAGAAAAAGATGAGTTAGGAAAAGTAGAAAAGATAGAAAGAAGAAAGAAAGAAACCTCATATCTTCTATTTTTATTGTCAGATCCTTTTCCTTTGTTTCTTTTTCCAAAGGCTGGGGAATCCTACAGCCGAAGTACCACCGCTCTACTATTTGTTTAAATAGTGTAAATTCTTTATTTAAGGTTCTTTCTTTTAAGAGGCCTAAGTTCGAGTCATAGAAAAAGAAAAGAAATGGGAAGCTTTTGTGTTGATGATCTTCTAGCCTCTTGGATAAAGCTCTTTGATTGAATCAATTATAGACTCCTTGCTTCCGGTGGCAATGTAAGAGTTGAAGCTACTAAGGAACCTGAGGGCTAGTAAAAACCTGATGTTGAACAGGGTCAGCGATCAATCAGTAGTTGACCAATCAAGTATGTGACGACTCCTTGTGCGCAAAAGTGTACAGACTACATAGGAATTTGAAGGATCTTAAAGTTTCAGATTTACATCCTTTAAGACTCTTAAAGTGCAATCTTAAGAGCTTAGGATTAATCCGATTAAACTGAAATACCTAATGTAATCTAAAAAGGAAGGATCGGACTAACAATATTCAAGTCATCATCTTCTTTCCAATTCGATAAATTATAATTGCTCTGCTTGGTTATTTTCATCTAAACGTCTATATCATAGGCAAATTACAAAGCAGTACAAGAATACACAGCGTTCACAACTATTATTTGCTCTATTTGGAAGGAACGTAAGAAGAAGATATAAAGGCAAGAGGAAGTTGATAAGCACAACCTAGGTAACGACACTATCAATTGGATCTGAGCCATTCGAATTTTCTTGCTTGTGAAGATTGAGGACTTTGTGATCTTCTCGTACTCTTTAAGCATCGTTTCTGTTGACAAAGTATAATCCACAAATCGAATTCATAAAGGCATTGGACATTAAGTACGGAATGGAATTATAGTTACTTTATCGATGTCACGAGAATAGCTAAGGATAATACGATGCTCTGTGTATTTGTATTTCTTGTTATAGATGTCCAAATTTTGGTGAGATCATATAATCTCGAATTATATGATAAACTAGAAGGGAGGATAGTGCCTTTTATCCTAAAATTAGTCTAATTATATGTTTGTTACAAATAAGGATAAATATAAATTAAGTAAATGGTTATAAAATATCATTTCTAGATAAAAGGAAATTTTAATTAAAATTTATATGTGATGTAATATTTTATAGATAAGACAATTTTTAATGTTATATTATAATAATAAATAAAATTTGTAAACTACATTTTATTTTATATAAATTGTTGAACTAGGCATGTTTATTCCCAAGGTTTTAATAATTACAAAATATTAAAAGTACTATTGAATTTTAATTTAAATGTAGTAAATTTTCATGTAAAGGCAAGTTTATGCATTTTCGTATTCATATGAGAAAAGAACTAGCTTAAAGTCTTGAATGCTTTTATCAAACTTCAAGCCTTTAATGTGATGTAATTCACTTGGAAGGTTGTTTCAATTTGTTGTGAAGTTACTTGAAGGAGTACAAGTTATGTTCATATGTTTCAAAACAAGTCAAAGGGTATCAAGACATAAGATCATTAAAGGGAGCATCACAAGACAAAAAGTACTCTTTAGAAAGCATTTTGTCTGGTAACTTTGTCTATTGAACTAGGTTGATCGACCCAACAACAGACTTATCTATTACCATAAATAGTGATTTGATCGATAAAACAAGGTTAATTAATCAAACTAAGTTTCATATTTTAAAGTAGAAGTAAAAGTAGTCATATTTTGTCCCATATAAAAAAGATTGATTCTAACAACAAATAAAAGGTAAAGTTTGAGTAAAAGAGCCTCTTATGAAACAAAATAGTAAAAGAGCCTCTTATGAAACAAAATACACTATATAACAAGATCAAACAAAATATTACACATGTTACAACAGATTTAAAGTTTGTGTAACCTTTCTTTTCTATTTCTAAACTGAGAAAGCTTTGTTGTAGTGTGAGTTATTAACTCTTTAGAAATTTTACATGATTGAAAGACTTAGAAGCATGTTAGAGAGAGTTAAAACTTTAAAGCTTATGAGGTTTGAATTGAGTCTTAAGTTGTAGCAGTTCACTCTTTACCCATCAAAGAAGAGTCATAACAGATTTGAAATTCTTAAGTAAGATTAATAAGTAGTTGTAGGTTAAGGAGGAGTGAACTATTATGTATAAAATTTTTTGTCTCACCTTATTTATTCTTATTGTTATCATTAATATATATCTTATTCTTACATTATTTTTAACTAAGTTATACTTAAGTATATCAACTAGATACTCGAGACTGTACTGCTAGTGGCTTAAAGAAACTAAGAATGCCTCACTATTGTCTTATTTGTTGTCTTTATTTTAACAATGCTATGAGCCAAATTCCAAGAATTTGACAATAATTCTATTTACTTTGCATTCTTTCCAAGTTTATTAAGTGCATTTTTCTTTTCACATAAGATTTCTAGTTAATTGTCTTTAAGTAATTTTTTAGTTAGACTCACCCAATTAGCCTCCCTTTTTGGTTCCTTAAGGTTAAATATTAGTATCAAATCAGGTTTCTCTTTTCAGATATGGTTAGACTCGCCCAATTAACCTCCCTTTTTGGGTCCTTAAGATCAAATATTGGTATTAAATTCTCTTTTTAGGTATCTAATAAAGCAAGAGAAAAGTTAATGATACAAATAGAAGGATAAAACAAAGTTAATGATACACATAGTAGGATAAAAAATTAGTCCTTCACTCTATTTTAATAGGACCGACTATTTTTTTCAAAATACAAGGACAAAAATAATTCGTCATCATATAAGAAGGATAAGATTTATGGAATAAAAAGGGAATCATCGGCCTAACTATCACCTTTACTATAAATAGAGTGACTAAATCTTCCCTAAATGTTCAATTTGAGTTAGACGAAAAAGATGTTAGTGGCTTTAAATTATATCTTTTTTATGTTTTAAGTCAAATGAATTAATAGAGTCTCAAAATGTTGAAGCTCCCATGGTATTTTGCATATATTAGAAATCAAACACGTTGGTATAAATTCAGTCAAATAAAACAAAGTGAGTATACTTATCATCAGTATAAGATATTTCATATAACATATATAGTCATTTTGGTATACTTAAAGAATTCAAAGGGACTGGAAATACTTACTCCCATGTTAAGATAAATAGGAAAAGATTAATAGAAGCTTGTCTGAAGGTTGGTAGCCCAAAGTGCTAACAATACAAGAAGTAATGGATTTAAATAATGTACCACTGAAGCAGTTGATTGGGGCTCTACCCATGTATAAGATGAGATAATATAGACTTAAAAGGATGAAAGAACAAGCAAAACCAAAAGCATTGCCTCTAAGGCTCAAAAGGAAGAAAGTGACAATGATAAGTGATAAATGATCATTTGTCTATATTATATACCCATATTTAATGTGTTTTGCTTGTTATTTAAGATTTTTATAATATTTTTAGTACTTAATTCACTTCAAGTATGTTTTTAGGTAATAATTGCCTTCATAGACCAAAAAGAGTTATATTTGGGTGAAATCGTGACATGGAATGGAAGAATTGGAGCAATTGTGGACTTACATGAGCATATAAGGTGACTGTGTAAAGTCATAATTTTAGGTGTTTTTAGAGATACACGGTCAGCTACACGACCGTGTAACTGACCGTATATATCCCGGAAACTCTAGATTTTACTATAAAAGGATATTATTAGAGGCAAAATGGAAGTAGGCGAGATTAGAAGCATTTTTGAGTCATAATAAGCATAAAGAAGAGGCAATTCTAAATAGAGCATAAGGAAAATACAAAGATTACATCACAAGAATCGATAGAGAGCTTCATTAAATCCAAAATGTAAGAAGATTCATTAGAGACACAAGGGGGATTTAGAATATGAATTCTTTTATTTCTATTTGTTTTTCTGAATGTTATGGGTTTTGTTTTCTATGTGTAGGAACCACATTATTTAGTGCCTAAGTATGATGAACCTTAAGTTATAATGATAATATGATTTAATCTTTTATTCAATGTAGTTTTATTGATTGATTTATTGCGATTCAATTATGCATTATAGTCTTGAACTAATATATCTGGAATATTAGTCCATTAATTGATTTCATATGATTGAGATTAAGAAATCCTTTTGTTTAAATAGGTCTACCATAATTGGAAGGAGTTACATGAAAGCCTAAAGATAGGTTAACATAAATCTTATGGAATAGGGTCAAACTTAATAGTGAAATTCACAAATCAATAATGACATCTTATGGGTTTTACCTAAAAAGAGATTTTAGTTAATTAACTGATAGTTAGATACTAATAGTCTTAAGAAAGATATTAACATAAGATAAGAATTTTCATGATCTAATAATCAATAATTTAATTGCATGATAAAGGGTTAGTATTTAAGATTTCTTAAGGGGGATTCATCACCTAGGTACCACTTATTTGATATTGACTTTTTGTAGTACTTTCTTTATCTAAGTTCATTATTATGTCAATTTTGTTTAGTTTGTTTTCTTTAATTTTTAAGTAAATTCACAATCTGATTCGACAGTTAAATAATAGAGAAAAGGTTAATACTAGTACTTACAGTCCTTATGGGATCAATCTGTACTTGCTAGTGATAACTATTGGTACATCATGCACTTGCAGTTAAAACTTATAAATCTTTATAAGTAAAATATTTTCAATCAAGTTTTGGTATCATTTTCAGGGATTATAATATTAGGAAATCCTAGCTTTTATGAATATAACCATTATTTTTGTATTTTTTGTATTTGTATTTGTATTATTTACTTATTCATTTATTTATCTTTTAAACTTTTTATATTCTGACTTTGTGTTTATGGCTTATTGTTAGGATTTAAGATTCAGCGCCATAGCTACAAACCACAATGGAAGGATGGAGAGGATAGTATTCTCATGGGAGTTATGATATGCCATCGTATATGGCAATATCACAAACTTGGAACAAGAGGTATGGTGACATGTATTTAGAAGCTCATCCGATATCCATGCTGTGTTGTGACATTTATAGGGGTAACCATTAGAATCTGAATGTCGAGCATTAAACTATATGCGGGAGCATCCCTATTACCTACAAAACCAGCCTCAAAGTGTATCATGTGAGAATACTTATAATTCAGAGTGGAGCATCCCTTACTTTGATGGATGGAATGATTATGCTTCAGTTGAATATTTACAACAACAATAACAAAAATAACAACTTATAGATATGATAATGGAATACTTTGTTAAAAGTAAAGCTAGCCACCACAAATTCAAAGAGAGATTTTATTCACCTAAATATATTAAGCATGATACAACATATTATTTAAGCTTATTGATGCCTCAGAGTGAAGAGGAGACAAAGGTCAACTTTATTAATGAAGTTGCATTTTAAGAGGACGAGGAGGCAACTACTATTTTACAATAGCAAGAAGAACAGATGAAAAGGATGATTGAGGCAGAAGCTGAGAAGGAAAACCCTGTCTAAGAAGAGGAAGTAGAATGTTGATAAGTTTTATATAAAAATTTTTCATACCACAAGTATATAGATCGTAACTTGTAATACAAAAGGTATCATTTCTGCAAGGACTAATTAGATACCTAACAACTTGAATAAAACTTTGTTTAAGGTATTAAAAGGTTGATTGAATTAAAATAAATTACTAAAATTGAAATAATAATAAAACAAAACAAATAAATAATTGAGCTACCAATAAAATAAGGTCGATCAAAGTGGAAGAATTAGGAATTATTCTACCCTTATTTTGTCTCCTTTTATCTTGTTAATTCAATTTATGCTTGATCCTAGATATCCTAAGGTTTTGAATACCCTCTCTCAATATCTAATCAAGTAATCCAAATTGAAATTGATAATAATCTAATTGTAACCTCTCAATTCACCACACTACTCCTAACTATTCAATTGGATTTGAAGCAATCCTAAGGATAATTAATTTCACAATTAATATCTCTCTTCAATTGTTAATTAATATGATAATTGTAGGTATATCAAGTTATCAACTCTTATTGTGCACCTTAACACATATAACTTGATTCACTCTCAATTTATTTTCAAGTATAAGCATAACAATTATCATAAAGCATTAATACATGTATTGAAATAAACAAGAATCAAGTTTAACAAAACAGATCAAGAATAATCAACAATATGGACTTAGAAACCCATAATCATGTTAAACATCATGGTAATCCAAATAAACATCTAAGTCAATGAAATAATTGAAGATAAAAGAAAGAAAAACTAGTTGGACTCTTGATTTGGAAATTTGGAATTCTCTAAAACTCTATTGATGTCTCCTCTTGATCTTCTTTTATATAGTGGTTGCTGCCTCTTTTTGGCATTTTTCATGTTCTTTTATAGTGCTTTAGGGTTCTAGGGTTATGTATAGAATTTTCCCACTTTGTTCAGTTCTAAAAATATCCTCACAAAAAAGTCTCACCTAGAAAAACCTCATGCATAATCGTGCCTCACATTATTTACTCCTCTTTGTCACAATCGTGCTTCATGTCATGATTATGCCTTCCTTCTTACATCCAACATCTTCTTCATTCTTCAATTTCTTGAATTCCAACACTAATAAACTCATCAAATATGTAATATCCTATTTTCCAGTACATGCTTAGGGTTCAACCCTAGATCAAGCTTTGCATATATATGCATAACATTAGCATTCATACATGAATTGTAATTTATACACATTACAAGTTAGCATATGCACTCAATTGATATGTTCTGAGGTATAAAATATGTTAAGTGAAAATGATATGAATTGAATTGTTATGTCTTGAATTTTGGTATGATTGGATTACAATTGGTAATTTGAATTAATTGTGATTAATTAGGAGATTGATGAAATAATATGTACATTTGGACCAGGACAAATGCCTAGTGGTAGGATAAATTGATACATGAAAAAATAGGGTGATTAAGCCTATAATTGAGTGACATTTGGCATAGTTAAATAAGTAACAAATGGACTAGTAATTAAATGAAAAATGGATCAATTGTTATGTGACAAGTGGACCAATGATTAGGAGACATGTGGACTAATTAATTGGTGACAAATGGTAACTTATGGAGTAGATTAGTGGCAGCATCTTAGTTAGGCAAATGTCTTCCTTGCCTTAGGAAAAATGTTAAGATTAGAATTGACACCTACCATCTTGACCAAGCAAAGTTTTTGCTTGTTCCTTCATTCTCCTTCACCACCGAAATTGCTCCTTCTTTTCCTCTGCAATTTGCTTAAACCCTAGCCAAGTTGTCACATGTTAATCCTTCATAAAATAGCCAAGAAAACCAGCATATTGCTACCTTCATTTTGTTGCAGAAACCAGTTCATTATCATCTTGAGTTTGTGTTGATTTTACTTACAAGGAGACTTAGTATAATCTGGAGTTTTGAGCTAAACTGAAGGCCTAATAAGTAATTAGATATTTGATCTTTATGACATGCTTAGTAGACGAGAATGATGTTTGAATTGGAATGAAATGAATAAGATATTAGTGATGATATGTGATGGAAAAATGTTGCATGAACCTTGAAGCTTTTATGTTTGTTTTTGGAGTATGAAAACCATGGAATTTTAGGTTGAAATATGGATGACTTAGGTCTGGATCTGATGTATTAAAAAGTTTAATTTATGCCAAAGAAAAATGTGAATATAGTGTTCTTGAATTGAGAGGGAATTAGGACTATATGCATCATAAGGTATGATAGTGTATGGTTTGATTTTTGATGCATAAAAGACCATAGTTTTGAGTTAGAATTGGAGGACAATTCTGACCTTACAGAGGTTACGTGAGCATGAATTCTAGAAAATTGGATGTGTAAAAGATGTTTCAATGTATAAGAAATTCGTGGAGAATTGGAAGTAAATATGCAGGGACCTGATTATTTTGGTCCTATCATAGTTATGGCCATCAGTGCATTATTATGGCTTGTTGTATATGGTTTTGTCACAATCGTGGCTAGATCTAACATGATCGTGGGCTAGTATGAAGAGTTAAATGTTTTATCTTAAGTGATACTTGAAACAAATAATGAAGGGATAATATCCTATGATGTATTAAGGTTTGAAATAAACCTAATTGGATGTTGAAAAAAGTGGTTAAATGATTGATTGATGAACTTAAGATAATTAAGTTAATTGAGGTGTAAACCTAAGTGAAAACAAGACATATCCAAGTGACAATTTGTGAATTATTATGAATTATGATTTAAGAAATATACCGAGATAGTGATTAGGCATGCATTGAACATGACACATATATGTATGTGCATGTTGATTTGCAAAACAATCTACTCGTTTTACGCTCAAAAATCCCAAGTGTATGGGTCGTAACTTGTAGTTGAAAAGCAGACATCGATCCCATAGGGACTGATGCTCAGACACTACTTAATTTAGATTAAACTTTGTTTAAGAAACGAAATTATGTAATGTAAATAATCTGAAAATTAAAATTAAAATTAAAGACTAATAAAAAGAAATAGACAATACCAAAGTGCAGAAAATTAGAAATCAAGAATCTAAAGACTGGAGATTACTTTTTCTCTATTTTGTCTCCCTCGTATTTTATTAATCGAATTGTGTCTCATCCAAGATTTTCGAATGTATTAACTACCCTCTCTCAAGGTGTAATTAATTGTCCCTAATCAAATTAAATGAAATCGATTGAACAATCTCTCAACCTACCCAATCACTCCACCAATTTAACTAGTTATTAAACTATCCTATGGGTGATCAATTGAGTTAGTCGATATCTCTCTTCTAACTAATCAATCAACGTGATTATTATATGTTTGTAAGTTGCCAACTCTCGTTGTACATTCCTACATATATAACCTTACTCACTCTCTTGATTTGTTGCAAGATAAAAAAATCAACAATTATTAAAGACACTTTCATTCAATTCAATAAAATAGAAGTTTAACAAAAATAATTCAAAAGCAATCCCTACAACTAAATCTCCATAATATCATCAACACACAAATAATGCATGTTACAAAGATTATAAGAAAGAAAAAAAACTTAAAATTGAATAAAGGAAACTTCTTCTCTTCTTTGTCAAAATCTGGAATTTTTGATGTTGATGTGTTATTTTTCCCAATCTTGATGATAATCATTAAATTCAATCCTTCCTTAAGACTTAAAACTTGTGTTCTTCACTCAAGGTGGCTCTTTTTACAGAAGGGTTTCGTCGCTTTTTTTACCTTAGAGGATTAATTATCTTTTAATAGTCTAAAAACTCTAAGTTTAATGAAGCCCCGTATTTTGTCTCGGATTATAATTCTCAAGATCGTGGGAATTTGCAACAGAGAGTTCCCTCTTCTCTTCTCCTCTTTGATCTCTAGCTCAATCTCTAAGTTGCTCCATCTTTATTCTTACATAAAAATAATCAATTCTTACCCTAAATTAACATCAAACTTAAAAGAACAACAATGGAAATCAAACTAAATGAAAATATACAAAACGAATCCTAAACTACAACAATAATCAACAATTATGCAAGAAACACATGCCAATTACTTAGAAAAGCATAAACTAATGTACAACTATCAGTGCATAATTGAATATGTATTTGTTTGATCATGATAGTAATGTATACAATGTATGTGTATTTACACACTCAAGTCGAGCACCATCGACAAGAAATTACTGAACCATCCAAGCAATAGTATATATGGGAGCATACTGTGAGTCAACCTAGATGATATTAATAGGATTTATTTATTTCTATTTCTATTTAATTCCCACATATTGAACTATTAATGACTTGATTGTGATAATTCCAGACTTTAAGGTCCGAGGAGATTGATATTTAGGAATGTATAGGAAGTGTTCTATTTGCAACTTTAATATTAATGATATCTGTTTGCATCTAAATTCTGAATGATTTTTAAATACTCAACGAAAGCTGAATGCCAGATTGAGGTTCGATAAATACAAGATTCTGTCTGTGCATAAGTAATTGTTGTTTATGGCATAATCTGTGATTTGATACATTACATTAAATGCATGATTAGATAAAGGTATTGTGACCAGATTAGCTAGTTTGGAAGAGCTTTAAGCTTAGAATTCTGCACGTAGAGATTTGCTCTGTGATTTCTGTACTTGAATGAGCCCTATATGGGACAGTATCTATATCTGTATCTGTATCTAAAAGGTGATCGGTCACAACAAATAATAACGAGAGTGGAGTCTCATAAGCATATACATTTGTACATTTATGATTATGAATTATATGTTCATGAATTCATTTTTGAAATTGAGATGACAATGTGATATGCCATAGTTGTGTAATTGTTGATAAAGTGATTCATTAGAATATGTATGTTCTGAAAGCGTATGTGAAGTATGTGACATTCTTTATATCTTATTGAGATAAGAAATGTTATGAATTTGGTTATATGTGACATAAGTGAGCTCATCAATGATGGTTCACTTACTGAGTTTGCAAAACTCATCAAAATTGCAGTGTGGCTTTTCAAGTACGAGATAGAAGTTCCTAAGGTATTCTTGAAGATCAATTTGGATTAAGTTATGGCTCAAAGGTCTGTCAGCTGGTATTTGAGGAGTTGCAATTATGTTTAAGTAGTTTTCTTTACATGTATATCTTTTGTATAAAGAGAGATGTTTATGATTGTAACACCCCAACTCCGGCCGGACCCGAACCCGATATCGACAGTGATACCCGGATCCGTGCCCCGCGAAGGTGGCA
>JANIIA010000010.1:13517263-13542057 GCA_027478495.1 Erythroxylum alaternifolium | reverse complement strand
GAGCATGAGGTGTAGTAACTTATCACACCTGGACCCGTTCTCTGGTCCGACCCGTTCTCTGGAAACGGGATGTTACAATGATAATGTAAATATTTGTTAAATGAAAGTATTGCTACAATGTAACTTTTGTTAATTAATGAAATGAGGAGCTAAGTTTTTAATTTGTTTGATGCCATATAAGTGTATGAGATTGCTCTAGCATGCCATTGTCATAGGATATATGCTAGAATGTCCTCTGGATGTTCAGGTGTATACTCTATGGTGTTAGGGTGTTGCAAAACACGTCTTAAAACATAAAATTAAATTCCAATTCTTGCAAGAAAACAAACACTTAGAATACATACAAACACTATCAATAACATAATTCTAAGCCTATACTTATAATAATCATCTAAGAAATACTTTAAAATACACTTAAATACCTATAAAAATATAATATAATCTACACCTGTTATAGAAGAGTGGCAAAAGATGGTTAAGGAAGAATAAGAGAAGGAGCTAAATAAGGAAACTGTTGATGAATTATTAGTAGTAACCTTAAGTCCCACTTCCCACAAGACAAATTGTTTGAGTCAATCAAAGATTCAGGGAGTTTTCCTTTTTTTTATTTTAAATCAATGAAATATATTAACTATAGCAGAAACCATTACAAGATTGAAATCAGTACATTGATGACCAACATATCAAAAATTCTATTCTAAATCCATCCTATCAATTTCATACTTAAAGCATTAGAGGTTATAAAAGCAAGAACAAAATGAATAGAGTAATAAACATCATCTTATAAATTCCACAACATTTTTATGTGAGGAGGAGCAAATGATTAACTCTTTTAGTGAGAAGGACAACGCCAATCCATTGGAGAGTTTTCTTCTTCAACTTGTGTTGTTCTAGTTCAATTTACTTGTATAAATGACTATTTCTTTCCTTCCAAATCATGTAAATGGTGGTTATAAACGCTAGTTTGAGGAGTATTCCATTCTCGTGTCCGGATCTTGTTTGGTTTATAACCCAACTCAACAAACTTAAACAAAAATGTTCCATCTTCCCTGACCATAACCTCTCTAAACCCTTAATACCCCCTTCTTGCCTTGGCCCAAGAGTTAACCACTAGAAAAGTCAGTTGTTGTTCCAGAAGAATCCAACAAGAGTTGACAAGCATACTTTGGCTCTTGCATTCAACAATTCAATAGGTGGAGAGACAACACCCTTCTGTAACACATTCAGAAATTAATTAAGCTCCCCTTTTTTGAGATGGCTGTAGAGCTTATTCTTCTATGCTCCAAGATAGTTTAAGGAAGCCCCTTTTTATTGCATGAAATTTTCCTTCAAGTTAGTCTCTTTTCGTTTGGACAGATCTGCAGTAGTGTATTTGAAGTTGGCCCGAGAGTGCACAGGGAAGCCATCTTTTTCTCCTAATAGTTTTACCCTTCTCAGTATTAGGTTTCAAGGCCTCCAGCAGGCCTTCCATCTGGGTAAAAATCCAGCAATAGTTGCATAGGTGTACCAAGGTAGTAGAGGTGGTATCGACCCGAGAAAGAGGAAATCCAAAATAGGAAAGAAAGGAGGGTAGTGAGGTAAAATCTGTAGAGAGAAGGCAGAGCGTAGAGAGAACCAGTATTCCCTACCCATGCAACATTATTCCTTATTTTATTGAAGTTTGTTATGAAAAAGTGCATTAATGAAGTCAATTGAATTTATTAATTTGATACAATATGTCCTTATTATTATCTTACAACATGTAGCTTATTCACAGGCTAATAAACTACTATATAGAAAAACAGATGGAAGCAAGCCACCAATTATAAATCGAAGTTGATGGTAAATATCAAGGGTACATTAAGCTAACAACATTAAACAAGCGTTACTTAGGAGGTAACACAAGAAATATGATAAGTTTCATTTTTGTTTCCTTTTTTTCCATTTGTTCTGTTAGCATAGGACTTTATTTAATGTTATGTTATTTCCATATTCTTTATTCTTTTCTTTTATCTTTTTTCCCTTTTTGTTTATATTTTTACAAGGATGTATGTATTTAATATCGGATAGACACTTCATCAAATTCAAAACTTTATAATTCTTATTATTTAGGTAGTACAATTTCGACCTTTTCTTACTTTTTTGTTTTTTATTGTTATTTTATTTTGATGTACTTCAACTATGTACATTGAGGATAATGTATAAAATTAAGTGTGGGGAAGGATTTCTTAAGCTTATTATAATCTTTTCTATTAAATCTTATTAACTGATATATTGAGTTAGTTAAAATCTATCCAAAATACTTTTGATTATTACTGATTATTGAATTGAATTAGTATGCAAAATGATGAAACTTATAATAAACTTTCTTTTATAAGTTATATTTTAGTCATCAATGAGATAATTAATTTGAATGAAAATTGCATATTGTTTACAAACAAGACCATTTTTTATGAGCTTTTGAGCCTAAGAGCAAATACATCATTAGTTTAAGCTCTTTTATTCTTTTATGTGTGTTTTCAACATAGTTGGACAATTCTAAAACTTGTTTTTATTATTCATATTATGACCACATTTGTTAACTTAAAAGCATTAAAATGATAAAGGCACTTAGATTCAACCCTTTATTTACCCTATTTTCTTTTTTATTATCTTACCATATCTTATCCCTTAAGAGTAACCAATTTTGAGACTTAGCCTTTTCATTAATTATGACCACATTATTAGCCTTTGCCTTATCTTTCTTGAAGCCTTTTTTATTATTTTAAACCTTGAAGGTTACTTACATTTACTTGATTACTTGAAACTTAAAATTTCAAAAGGTCTAATATTTATTTGATTGTTGGTAAATGATGAATGTTTTTTTTAAAAGAAAGTGTTGCACGTATAATAAGCAAAAAAAAGTGTTAAAGTTATGGTACCAATGGATTTATGGTGTGAAAGACCTATATTGTGAAGAACTAAACTTATTATGATTTCGTTTTTATAAATTTTCTTCAATATTATTGCCTTTTTATTATCCCTATTATACCCTAACTTAAGCCTCATTATAACCTTGTATCAGGACCTTCTAATTTTTGTTTCTAGTTTACTTATAAATTTGGAGATATGATTTTATTACAAGCTTATGGATAAGAATCCTTCTATACATTGATTTGAGAGTTCTTACATTTTTCACCCTAAACACTTTGAGTGCACTGAGTGAGTCCTTGGTGAGGGTGCAAAAATTTGTGCTAATGATTTAAAAAAGATTATATGTCAGGGATAACCATGTCTTCTTCTTCTCCATGCTTCCCTGTCCCAACCCAAGCAGACAAACTTGTCCCCCACCACCCAGAAGCCAAAAATTTCCAACCAAACCTTCTTTCCTCTTATAGAGACTTAACCCCCACCATAATGAATTTGGCAAACCCTGCTAACCCACAAGAAAACTTAGAACCTGCACCCGCTACAATAACCAAACCTTACTAAATCAACCCTATAGATTTTCCCCCACTTAAAGTAACTATCGAAGGGAGACAATAAAAGGTGGAGAGAGGCAAAACTACGTGGATCTCGATATTAGGGGATTCTACAAACCTAAGCAAGCTGAGATTTGTGGAGTCAGCTTACAAGGAACCAATCTAAGCTCTTATGGAAGTGTTGTAGTAAGGAAGATATCCATCCAATAAAGACATCAGGATGGTTGAAAGCTCTTAAGTTGTCAAGGGCGAAGTTCCAATTAACATTTTCAAAAGCCTTATATAAATTAACCTTAAGGGCATAATTTTTAATGGTTTTACCTTTGTTTTAGTCTTTCATAAACTCATGAACTAGTAATACATTGTCATCAATGGATTTACCCTGTATAAAAAACCCCTACAAAGGACTTATTATTTTCCTCAAAGTCTTTTTGAGGTTTTTAGCCAAAATTTTGACAATCACTTTGTAGGTAGTGTTGCAATAGGCAATAGATCTGAAATCATTGATAGATCCTAGGTTTTTAGTTTTAGGAATAAGGACAATGTTATTTTTATTCATCTCTGTCAACATCTTGGAGTTAGTGAAAAACTCTATAGCATTATCAATAAGTAATTTAGCAATAACATTCCATGTATGTTTGGAAAAGAAAACACCAAAGCCATCTGGTCCAGGCGCTTTATAGGTTTTTAGTTTGAAGAGAGTTTCCTTAATCTCCTGTACAGAGACTACTATAATTAACCATTCTTTTTCCTCATGAGAGATAAACCCACTAATAATTTCACCAAGCTACATTCTAGAGGTATTAGGGAACCATGAGAGCTCAAAGCTATACTGTTTTGCTTGATGGCATCATTTTCTTCCTAAGTAGAACATAACCAGTGGGATTGTTGTACAAGTCCAATTGAACTTTGTGTAAGATTTTCCTTGTTTCCTTAAGGAGAGTATGTGTACTATGCCTATGAATGTTTTTAAGACCTTCCTTTAAGAGGTTTAACTTTTTGACTAGCTAGAAAGACTTACAGCCTTTGACTCCCCAATTCCAAGTTCTTTCAACTATCTCCAATAAGTCATTCAATTATGTTAGAAAATTGAAAATTTCGAATGGAGCTCTGCCTCTCCTTCCTGGTACCAGATTAAAGTTTTCCATCATACTGTGGTCAAAACACATAGCTATACCAAAGTGGCAGAAGGAGTTAGTGAAACCGTCCATCCAATCTTAGTTGACCATTGTCCTGTCAAGATTTTTCCTATAAACCATACTTCCATTTTTTATTATTCCACGTGTAAAATTACCAGAGAATCTTATATCAGTAACCTCAATTTGGAGCAAAGCCCCATTTAATTAGCTTCCCATACTATTCTTTTTTATTCTAACCCTTTCAGCTTTTGATAAAGATAGAACACAGTTAAGGTCCCAATTAAGATCCAAGGACCTTTTACATTTGTTTGTCTTAAGGCCAGATCATCCTAGAGTTTCCTTCTTATAAACTCAAATTTTGTTGTATAGATGATAGTGATCTTAAAGCTTGTGGAAATACCATTCAGATGATAGTCTAGATGTATAAATTGATCTGAGGCTTTTATTAAGTTCATCTTAGCCCTATTTGAGTCATAGGATAGGATAATCCTCCCATTGTAATGGTGGACATGGTTGGAGAGTAGTACCTAATTAGGTGATATTGGGTTTAAGGGTTCAACTTTTATTTTAGTTTCTAACATAAACAAAATTAAGGGTTTATTATTAGATATAATGTCCTTAATGGCTTGATGAATGAGAAGGTTATTCATTTCGCTCACATTCCAAAAAAAATGCTTATGATTGTGGTACTTTAGGAGTTAAACCGAAAAATCCATTGATTCTATTTTCCCTTCTTTTCTTAGCTAATTTTCTCCTTGATAAGGTTCCAGGGTCCTCCCAGGTTATCTCCTCAAGGATGACAACATCAAGGTTATTGTTCCCCTCTAACAGATTAGTAAGTGTTCTAATAGTGGACAACAAATTAGCATTGATTTCTAAATTCAAGGTGTCTGTTGTCTCTTTATTACCTTTGTCCTAATTAGAAGGAGGTTGGTCTTTTGAGAATGTCTTTTTAGTTAGTTAGCAGCCTTATCCTTCTTTGTCATCCTCATTCACAGTAATTATCTCCCCCATAAAGTCTAAATCTTCTTTTACATCAATTTTAATAAGTTTAGCATAAGAACCAGTCTGGAAAATTTTTCCAATAGGTTTTCAAGCTTTGAAAGAGGTTTTATTCTTAGGTTTCTAGGGATAGAAGAGTTGTATGTCAGTCTTAACTAGCTCCCCTAATTCATCCAGCTTAATAACTGAGATGGAATCAGGTAAGTCCACACTAAAGTCAATCTCAACATAAATGCATGCATAACGTAATCTATCCATTTTCTTAGTCAAAGAGGTTTACCCAATGAACTAGCCAAGAAGCTTAAGCCTTCAACAGTCCAATATCTAGGGGAATATTGTAAATTTTCAACCAAAGAGGAAATCTAAAAATATTCCCTCTGTCAAGTCCAATACCAGGCATCCATTTTTGCAGGAACATAGGTTGCCCCCCAATGTGATATGACCTCATCTTAAGAATCTCTTAAAAGCATTTTGTTGAGTTGAATTTAAAAACCAAATGTTTCATCCTGACTAAGTAATATTTTGACTAACCCTTTTTACCCTATTTTCTTAATGCCTAGGCCTACACCACTAGAAAGGCTAGTCTTTTACCATAGAAGAAGCCTATTAGGGCATAAGACCATGAAGACACCTCAACCAGAAGGAGTTCTTTCAATAGAGATACAATACCCTTAATTATTGTTTGTTCAAACTGGGTAAGCTTAACCTTGTTAGGTTGAGATTTAACCTTACTACTCCAAGATTTGTTATTTTCCATTGTGGTTGGCTTCATTGATTTGTTTATCTCTTTATAGCTATCTTTACGACGAGGAATCCTTATACATATTCTTCAGAGACTAAGTTTTTGTTTTTCAACAAGTTTGGATCCTCCAACAACTCATCCATACCTCTCTCAAGCATCAAATCTAGATTAGGAGAGGCATCCCGACCCCTTTCATAGGTCTTCTCTACATTTTAGGCACTCCACCAGGGGCAGTGAGAACCTAGAGAGAATCTAATAAAGTAATCTTTTATTATTTCTTTGTCATTCCTAATGTAAATCTTATAGCTAAATAAAATTCAATTGTCAATTGTTGAATTAACTCGATATAAAATAATCATATATTTTTTTAAAAGAACTCCTTAGCACATCATGGAAATCAAACCAAGCAACACTTATCAGTTGAATATTTTCAAGTGTCCAGTGCTGCATAATAAATTCGGAGGAAATATAAATTTTGGTGTAAATTGTGTCTAATTGGACTTACAATCTCGCAAACACATTTGAATTATTAAAGTCAAATATAAAAATAATGACATATTGCCACTAAAAAATTATGCATGGCTGGACTTAAATACCAAATACCCAATAATTCATACACTGATACATACATAACAAAAGCGACATAATGATAAAAATAAAAAATTGATCACAAGTCTTATAAATTTGATTTGAAAATTGGAATCAAATGAGGTAATTTTTTAATCTAATAGTGCCTATTGTGACCATTCATGTGTGAACCTTTTAGCATAATGAGAACAACATATGAATTTAAACCAATTACTTAATTATATTATATAATAAATATAATAATGTTATTTATTATTAATTAAATTAATAATACATCTCAGCTAGCTAGCCAATCAAATGAAGCAGTATGACCCTTTTTTTATTTGTTCATACTTCGTTTTAAAGTCTTACAAACTTGGTTGCACCATGCATGCTCAACTAAGGTTTTGGACGATATTTCCTAGAAACAATTTTAGTGGTGATGGTCCCTCCTCACAATCACGTGTCCCTTTCCCTTTGTCAAGAAACTAATCCATAGCAAACCCACCATGACAAGGGCCTGATCCTTTTCACTCCATCCAAAAAAAAAGTTATTCGATGGCTTTAAGTCGAATTTAACCCTGTTGCAGTTATATTGACCTTTCTGTGATCAATTCTAACTAATGTTAGTGTCATGTGAACTATAATGTCATATTCATAACATCACTTAACGTTCAACATTCGATCTTTTAAGTTAAATAAGAGGTTTTTACATTGTCCTATGAGGAGGTTTTTATTTGACTACACCTTTTCAGTCAAGAACTTACTTCCAAAATAATTTATGATAATAATCATTAATAGGCAAATAAAATAACTATTGTTGATAGCTTAAAAAGAAACCCACAAGTACTAAAATGAACTGAAAACATAAAAGCCTAACAAATGTTTAGCTAGAGATTTTGTAGATGGCAAAAATCCGAAATGTGGAAGTTAAACGTGTTGAACTGGCATAATAGAAAAATATGACTAAGTGGGCTAAAAGTTGGGAAGTTGCAAGATAGATGATTCAGGTTGAAGTTACAAGAATAGTGAAAAGAAGTTAGTTAAAATGTGAGAAGTGAGAAAATTTTTCCGGAAGCTGGGAAGACTACATAAATTCACTAACACCATGACAAGAGACATATTAAAACACTACATAACTTTAAACAAACACAGACAAACAATCAATGACAAAAAATCAATCCACTCTAGAAACACCTTGTTTTCAAATTTTCTTTACATTGTGTATTCATTTTCATTATCTTAAATCCCCTTTGAAGCTTGTACTTTCCCTTTGCTTAAATCAAATAATTTTTAAATGCATTTTAGCATCTTGGTATCTTAGAATTTCAAGTTCTAAGTTTTCCAAATTCCACGTATATTATTGATAAGAAGTTAGCTACAAATTTCTAGAGAATTCCTCCTTACACTCTCAAATTCTAGATTGACACCAATAATTCGGCATGCCTAATGGGACACGATGCCCCATATAAGAAATACAAAGAAATTGCTATGCCTCCAACCTTAGAGGAAGATAAATCCCTACTATAGTAGGGAATGAAAGTTTTGTATCCTAAATGATTAAGAATCTTGAGAAGGTAGCCTCTCGTTCAGCTAACTCTTCTGCTGGCAAGAATCCAAAATCATTATAAAGAAATAACATTGTTCACATAAACAAAATTCTATAATTAAAGTCCAACTCGACCTTTATGGCTGAGGCAATTAAGATACTTAAAGAAAGGTTAACAAACTTTTTATAGATCTAACACAAATTACAAGCAGAATTCTTCTATTTAATAAAGCAAATCGCTTAAGGACTCAGGGGCACCATGCTCTAAATGTGATGGAAGTTAGATAGTGAAGTTGCCTTCTAGCTACTTCTTCCGTAGATGAAAGATATGTCTCTCCCTATAAGAGAGATGATGTTCTTGTGTCACCTCTGCGTAGTTATCCTGGAAATGATCAATAAGTGACCAAGCCCTAAGCTCTTAGTAAGGAAATATTTGGTAGGGAAGTTAACGCTAATGGATTGCAATATAGTTTATAGGGTAACATTGTAACTATAAATCACAATCTTATTTACCCCCCAAACCCCCCTGTAAATGAGATTATAAGTCGATATGAAAACTATTATAGAATACAAGTATGTTTTAAGATAGTTGGGTCATCCATAATTTCATAAACCTTATCTGTAACATTCCTTAATTCAATTTGTTTTTTAGTTAAGATGGTCAATTAACCATTGAGCAAATTGTTAGATTCATCATTCAATGTGGTCAATTATCTAATTATGAAAACTTCAATACTTTCAAGCTCATGTTGTTCACAAGTTCGTTAACAGGTATAACCTTCTCCTAGTGTGCTTTTTATCCTAAAAATTTTATACTTTTTGTGCTAAAATGGAAAGATTATTTCATACTCAGTTTGAATCTGAAGGTAGTATACCTAAGTTATCTAGAGTTACTCAAAAAAGTGGTGAGAATGCTGATATTTTCATTACATGATTTAAGAAGATGAGAGGTTGATATCATACTACACTCCTGGAGATCAAATTTGTAAAGTTAGCTCAATAGATATTAAATTACAAAAAAAATCAAGGTATAGAATTTTGTGGTTTTATGAATCAGCAGCAAAAATGATCAAATATGAATAACTTCTTAGGAAAGAAGGGCATTGGAAGAAAATTTCAATAGGTATTTATGTTACAGAGACAAATTCTTATGATTCGGTAGTAGCTGAAGTTAACATCCTTAGAACTTGTATTTTCCCCTTTATAGGGCATAAATATCTTGAAGCCAAAAGAAAAATGCAAGCTCCGTCTACTCAAATTCAGTACACCTTAAAACAAAGGAAATCTTTGATTTTTTTATGAAAGAAAAAATTATTAGCTTACCGCCATAACATAAAATTCTCATAAAGGAAGAAATTAGAGGCAGAGACTACTACAAATACCAGAATATATGGGGTCACCTAAGAAATTCATATTAGAGGTTCAAAATTTTGATCCAAGATCTAATCAACAAGGGAATTCTACTGTTTACTAAAGTTGACCAAACCATGTTGATAGAAAGAGATTCATTACCACTAATTGCAACCGTTAATGCCACCATGTTCAATTTATGCCTATTGCTAGATGTCAAAAAGAAGTTAAAGATTATGGAAGATCATTTAGCATTAGCATCGAATTTAGGTACGAGTGTTTTTTTTCCTAACTATAATTTAAATGCTAGGAATAAAAGTCAATAGATTCCTAAAATCCTATAGAAAGTAGAAATTTCATAATAAATTAATCCAACATAGTTCGTCTAAGTCTTTAGACAAAGATATGATCTTAATAATCCTGTAAAAAGTAGAAATTTCATAACAAAATCATCCAACATAGTTTGTCTAAGTCTTTAGACAAAGATATGATCCTTAAATTCCATGTTTTTAGTGCAGATAGCCTCAATTTATAGTACCATTGCAGGTGCCATCATGACAGTGGCAACAAGTAAGACGTCTCAAGAATCTAGTACCTTTAATTCGAACTCAGAAAAGAAGGCTTCAATAATAGAGATATGATGCCATGATTGAAAGATTCAAGCCTTTACCATTGTAAAAACTAACCTCAAAGAAGCCATCCTTTATAAGATATGTCCTCTAAATAAAGTACTACAGACCTTAATAATAAGAAAGGACGTGTAGAAGTTGTTAGTGAGAAGTGAAGTGAGACAAAAGAAAATCTTATATTTTTTTCAAAAATTTGGCTAGCTGTATGAGTCAATATAAAGAATCTGATGAATTCATTATAAACGGAGAAATCCCCATTCAGGTACTAGACGTTGTTTACTTTAGAAAACTCCCTGATTCATTTGGTAAATCTTGTGTGAAGAATATCAAATACCTTCATGGGAAAGGAGAATGCAGAGTATTAGTATTGGTAATAGGACTAAGAATTCAAGAAAAGAAGGTGCAAAAAAATCCAGTTGATACTATGAATCCATATATAAGACCTCTATATATTAAGGCCCATATTAGTGGTAGACTAACTTTAAGAGTTTTGATCTATAATGGGACGATAGTAAATATTATGCAGACCAAAAATGATGTAAGCTTTGGACAAAGACGACGGAGACTTAATCCCAACTGAAATATTTGTTGCTTCATTTATTAGGAAAACTATCAGAGCATGGGAGATTCTCCCTACGAATATCACGGTGGGAGGAAAGTCTGCATTGGTTGCTTCCTTTGTTGATGATACATATTCCAGTTGATAAAATCCTAATTCTGTATCACATTGTCTCTTCATCTACTTCTACTTTTATGGAAAGGCAAGGAAGTAGAAACTGTTTGGGGAAATTCACAGCCATTCCGTCTAAAGTTAACACTATGGAGGAAAATTTTGATGGATATTATGCAAAGCCAATACAAGTTTGAAAATTATCCCCTGGTGAATTTCCTAAAAAAGAGAAAGAAAAGATGGGGATAGAGTTAGAAAGATTTGTAAAAATAACTACCATCATGCATGCCCTTAGGTCGATAAGGTTTTTTATTATAAAGGAACCTAGTGAGTGAATTTTCATATAGAGAAATTATGGTGGTTGCAACCATATCAAATTTCAAATGTAGTACATCTTGGAGAATTTTGAAGAAGTAAAGAGATGTGAAAATAAGGGTTAGTCTTTGAAGAAGAAGAAAAGCTACAAATAAAAGATTGTGTCTAAAAGTTGAAATATGCTCTTACAAAGTTTTATAATTTTGAGAGCCAAAATCAAGAACCACTAGAAGAAGTGAATCTGGATAATTTAGTAGATATTTATGGAGTCTTTGTTAGTAAAGATTTAGATCTAAGAATAAAACTGGAGTTAGTAGAGCTCTTGAAAAAACTTAAAAATTATTTCATTTGGTACTATTTAGAGATGCTAGGGTTAAGTAGAAGGCTAATGGAGTATAAGCTTATGATAAAACCATAAGTATACCCTTACTTCCAACCCCTTAAGAGATGGTCCATAAAGTTGAGCTAAAGATTGAAGAAAAAGTCAAAATTTTATAAAAGGTTGGTATTATTAGACTAGCTAGATAGTAGCTTACTAATGTTGTACATGTAGTTAAGAATAATGGAAAGATAAGAATCTGTGTAAACTTTAAAGATTTAAATGCATCCACTCCTAAGGATGTATATATGATGCCGATTGTAGACTCTTTAATAGATGCAATGTCTAAACATTCTTTGTTTTGTTTTATGGTTCTAGTTATAACTAAATTTGTATAATCGAAAGTGATATTTACAAAATGGCTTTCAATAGCCACTTATCAGAGGGCTATGAATGTTATCTTTTATGATTTGATAAATCATATGCTATAAGTTTACATAGATGATATCTCTGTAAATAAAAAATAAAAAAGAGTGTAGATTATATCAAAGTCTTATGAGAAACCTTTCGCAGGATAAGAACGTATAAATTGAAGTTAAAACCATTAAAATGCATTTTTAGAGTAAAGACATAAAACTTTTTGGGGGTTTTGGGTTATATTAGAGGAATTAAACTAGATAGAAACAAAGTAAAATCCATTTTTGAAGTGTAACTACCTCAAAATAAGATGAAACTCTAGAGATTTTTAGGTCAGGTGAACTACATAGAGGGTTTATTATTAACATAGTAGGAAAACAAAAAGAATTTTTGAATCTCTTGAAGTTAAAGAATTATGAGGAATTCCAATAGGAAGAAAGGCATTAGACGACATTTGATAATATCAAGGAATACATTACCGAAACTTTACCATTTATGCCGCCTAAAAAAGGAATTCCATTAAATTTGTATATTTCTATTACAAATGAATCTATTAGGTGTTTATTGGCTTAGAATAATGAGGTAAGTTATGAGCAAGCTATTATTATTTGAGTAGAATTCTCACACCAATAGAAAAAAAGTGTGTTCCTATCATTAAGTTATGCTTGACAATATACTTCACTTGTTCAAGATTAAGGCATTATTTGTTGCAAAATAAATTTATGTGATTTCACTGATTTAATGAAATAAATGGTGAATAAGACAACTATCTCGATATATATTAGGAAATGGCTCATAACCCTTATAGACTTTAACTTGGTATATTGCTTTCAAAAATCAGTAAAAGGTTAGGCACTAACTAATTTTTTAGTAGGCCATCCCATAACTGGCATTTAGTTTTTAGTTATGATAAGAAGCCATGGGAATTAAAAGTTGATGGTTTTATCACAGAGACGTTAGCTGGTGTTGAGGTAGTCATAAATGTACAAAATGGACCAAAGACTTTACTCTCCCTTAAGATGGACTTCCTATCTACAAATATCTAGGTAGAGGATGAAGGCTTAATATATGGATTGGAACTTCTAGTTGATCTTGGAGCTAAAGAAGTTCTCATTATTGGAGATACTCAGTTGGTGTTACACCAGGTGACAAGGGAATATAAGTGTATAAGTTTAACTTTATTGCCCTATTATACCATTGCTTTTCAATTGTTAGAATTCTTTGATGAAGTAGAATTTGAAGATATTCCTCGATTAAAAAACTGGGAGGAAAATGAACTATCACAAATTATATCTAGGTTGAAAATTTTCAAAGAATTAGTTCATAAATGCACCATTGTACAATGAAATCCCCTATCTATAAACGAGGGATTTCCTTTAGGTTTTTAATATTGATAAAGAAGTCACTTAAAATTGAAGGGTGAAAATTAAGAGCTTATGGAAAACCTTCAAAGGAAAGTGCCTATTAAAGTTCGAATACAGGCACTTAAGTTCGTGTTGATCGAAGGAGTCTTATTTCAACAAGCAATGACAGTCTTCTTTTTAGGTGTTTTGGGATGCTTGATAGTTATCAGACAAGTTTATGAGGGGTATATGGAGCATATCAATTTAGAATAAAGATGAGATGGCTCATGTGACCACACGGTTACCATTGGTCATTTATCTTAAAAAATTGTATATCTTATGCCAAAGGTTGTCAATAACGTCAAATATATAGAAGAGTTTAGCAAATTCCTACTTTCGAGTTACACCATATAATTAAACCATGATCATTTTGAGGTTAAGACGTTGATCTTATTGGGAAGATATATCTACTCACTTTTAAAGGCCATAATTTCATTTTATTGGCCATATATTATTTTACTAAATGGGTGGTAGTTTAACTAATAAAGAAGTTGAATATACAGATGTAGTAAAATTCAATAAGGAACAAATTAATGATTAATTTGGAATTCCTAAATTGATAACAAATAACTAGGGAACCATGTTTACCTATCAAGAACTCAAAGATTTTGTTAAAGATTATAGTATACAATAATTAAATTCAACTCTATATTATGCCCAGGTTAATGGTCAAGTTGAAGCATCAAACAAAGTAGTCATTAAAATCTTTGGAAAAATGTTAGAGGAGATTCTTAGAGAATGACATAAAATGATGTTTGAGACCTTATGGGCATATCAGACTTCCAAACGCACTTGCTATGGGAGTTAGCTTGTCACCTTAACCTATGGGCATGATGTTGATCTTCCTATGGAAATGGTAGTTCCATCCTTTAAGTGGTTAACCAAAATTCCTTTAAAATATCTAAGTATTCAGAAGCAATGTTAATGGAACTAGAGGACTTGGACGAAATGCAATTTCAAGTGTTAAATAACATGATTGTTTAAAAGGAAAAGGTGATGAAAATCTACAACAAAAGAATTCATAGGTAGGAATTCTTAAAAGGGGATCAAATATGAAGGTCAATCCTACCACCTGGAACAAAAGACAGAGAATAGGGGAAGTAGTCTCTAAATTAGGAAGGGCCATTTCAAATTCATAGAGTTTTAGACAGCAATGCCTATTAGTTATCTAGTTTAGAAGGTTAATCTCACAGGTATTTTATCAATAAGAAGTATTTGAAGCCTTATGTACCTACTCTTTTCAAAAGGTTGGGGATAAAGGAATAAGAGTGAATTCTCAAAATCAAATAATAATAAGTTAAAATAAATATTCATAGATAAAGTTCAAAGTCCATAAAAGACTAACCAATGGAAAAGCTTAAACCCACTGTTTGATACAAAAGACTTAAGTCTTTTTTGGCTTATTAAACTTGTTGCTTTTAGAGGTTGTTTATCCTTTTGCAACATCAGTGACTTTCCCAGTTCCTTAAATGTCTGCTTGACCTTATTGAATTCCTTATATGTCCTCCATAATCTTTTCAGAAGTAGAATAAGTTTCTTCCATGGGAGCAATGTTTTCAGTTACATGATTTATAATTTTAGCTTCTTTCAAGAATCCAATGGAAGAATGAATTGACTTTCTAATAGATTTTCTTAAAATGTATGTTTAGGCCCTCTCAAAGCTTAAGGTAGACAATGACTTATTTTTAAGTTTTCTTGTAATGATAGGATTTGAAACTACTTGCTTATGAGAAGTGGTTTTGACTTCTTCTCTGTCTTTAACATATATAATCCTAAAATCTATAATGATAGAGGTTAGTAAGAGAAGCTAGAATTTAAATAATCTTTAGTCAAAAAAAGTACCTTTAAGGATAATAGAATCCAAACAAGAGATTAAATTCTAAAGACTCTTCTGACATTAAGAATGATGAGCTTTAGTATTAACAATACTAGTTGTTAAGATCTTGCACTTCATAATATGATAATGTTTGAAGATTTGGCGAAGAAGTTTTGTTATTAATAGCATTAGTTTTAAAAAGGATTATCCAGTACTAAGCATGATAAGCTTTAATATTAGAAACACTAGCTGTGTAGATTTGCACTTCAGGATATGATAATGTTTGAAGATTTCTAATAGAAATTTGTCTTTAATAGCATTGTCTTTACAAGGGACTCCTACTAAGTAGTATAGAAAATGTACAATAAGAGGAATTCCTAAAGGAAGGTCGAGTTGTTAGCTTCAAAGATAAGGAAGATATACTTTAAAACCTATAGAAGGTCAGGCTTTAAGGCTTTATGGGAACCTACTACAAAGACTCTTAGGTTAGTATAGGAAAGGAAAACTTTTTAGTAAATAGTTAGAAAGGATGATTCGAAAGTATTGAAAATTTTTAGCCAATAAGGCCTTTTAGAGAAATTCTTGAAATGATTGAATTAGTCCATTTACCTAGACTTCAAAGACAGTAAAAATGTAAAGACATCCTTAGAAGATTTGCTACACAAATTGATAGATAGGTGAAAGCCAAGGAAATTTGGAAATATAGGATTAGTGGAAGGAAGACCTTCCCTATCCTTGAGCTTTAGGAAATAAGTAAGGGTCTATAGTCAAATAAACCATACACATAGGTTAAGCCTCTAAAGAGGGAGGTTGGGGAAACATCTCCTTAAATTCCTATGAAAGAATCGTAAAAAAAATAGAACTAAGAGTGAAGAATTTGCTAGAGGCTACTCCTCTACAGAAGGGAAGGAATTCCAAATTTGGTTTTTTGTTTACATGGCAAAGAAAACTAATTCAATAGGACTAAAATGAACTTAATATGTTCTTCTTTAAAGATAAGATTCCTATAAGAAAGATAACTTTTAATCATTTTAGAATAAAAAAAGCACTTAAAGTGCAAGAGTCTAGACTAGAAATTTCCCCAACTAAATAAAAAAATCTTCCCCAATCACATGTATCCCAGTTAGAAAGAAAACATCTTTAACCAAAATTGAAGCATATCTAAAAGTAAAAATTAAAAAAATGATTAGAGGGACTCTAAAATTTCAGGACAACAAATATAAGACTGAGTTGATATTCTAGTAGGTTTCATGAAAGGGTTATTAATTAAAAAAGTTCTTATATTTTCTAAGCAAAATAATAAGAAGGGTACAACCTATTTATCCATTTGACCTATTGATTTATGCTCTTTGGCCATGGTTTTAGAGATTTTAGGGCATGGAATAAGGGGAATTCCAGAGGGAAGTTTGATTTACTCACCTCTCCTAAATAAAGAAGAGATGGATAAGAGAATCCAGTGGACGGAGAGATTCTAATAATTAAAGGTAGACCTTATTCATGGTCAAAATGGGGAAAACCTTTTACCATAATGAAAGAAGAGAATTCTAATTGAAAAGAAGAACCTGAAAAAGATATTTAAGGTTAAATTAATTACCTTATTCTAACAAAGGGAGTTAGAGGTTTAGCTACAATAGAGACTACCTCAAATTTTATAGCTTGCATAAAGAATAAAGGTAGGAAAATTGATGGAATTTGCTGACAAAAGTATGAAGAAAGAAAATCTAAGATGTACATCTATAGCATTTAATTTAATAGCGTCTATAGAGAAAGAGGTAGATATATGATGAGTAGAAGCCATTGTGTAAAAAGAGTCAATAAATTGTGGAGAGGAATTGTGAGTAGAGGAAGGGGAAAATACTAGCAAAAATGAAAACTGTGTAACGTTTGAGGTAGAGAATGGAGTAAAATGACAAGAATTTATAGTGAAACGACTGAAACCCAAGGGAGTAATATAAATTTTAAATTTGAATATGGTAGATCTTTTAGCTTTTGTAATGGACGAGGAGTTAGGAATTTCAAATGTAGGAGAATCTTGATATAATCTTTGTGTCCAACATTCCCTATCAATTAAGGATTCGCTTTGATCTAGGGCTAGGCAAAGATCTTCTTGATGACGTTTCCAGGCTTCCTCTTCTAACTAGATTCTCTTTGGCTTCTGAACTTCCCAAAACTATTAATCCATGTTTGAGAATTTGAATAATGGTTTTGCACCTATTTTATAAAATGCTAGGACGACTTCCATACCATATGTTTGGTCTGCTCAACTAAATATATACAGGGGACAATTATTAATAGCTTAAAAGAAATCCAACCCATAAGTAAAAGGAGCCCAAAACATGAGAGCCTAGAAATGTTTAGCCAGAGAATTTGTGGATAGTAGAAGTTTAAAACGTGGAGGTTGAACATGTTGGGAGTAAGTAGCGCACATGATGGATAAATATGACTAAGTGGGGTGGAAGTTAGGAAGTTACGAAAAGAGATGCTTGAGGCTGAAGTTAAAAGAATAGTGAGAAGAAATTAGCTAGAACGTGCAAGTGTGAAAAAAACTACTTGAAGTTGAGAATACTACATAAATTCACTAGCATTATGACAAAAGACGCACACAATCTCCAAAACATTGCACAACTTCAAGCACATACATATAAGCAATCATTCCACTCTAAAAAACTTTTTTTTTCCAATTTCTTTAGATTGTGTATTCGATTTTACGTTCTAAGTTTTTTGAAACCTATTTATATCATCGATAAGAAGTTAGATAAAAATTTTGTAAGAATTTTTTCTTGCCACGCCCGAATTTCATATTGGGACTAACAATAATAAATAAAGATTATGCAATTTTGAAGTCTAAATGCTATTATTTGTAATTTTGATTAAATGTATAAGTTGATTACATTAACAATATGTGTGAATCACCTCAAAATGTTGGATTAATCTTGTATGGTTTGAATGAATGAAAAGAGACATCAACCTTTGAATAGTCCAAAAAAAAAAGAAGAAAAGATACGATGTGGATAATTAGAAGAGTAATTTGAATTTTAACAACCTCCACATATGTGAGCATTACCATACAAATATAATTAATTTAGTTTTCTTATTATACTTTGTTACTAAAAAAAGAATTTAAAATATTAAATTGTAACTTATAATTTAATAAAGTAAAGATTAATATTAAAAATTAAAGTAATAGGTGCGAAAGCCCGAAAGAATAGAATATTCTAGCGCGTAGAACCAAAGACATTAAGCAATCAAACGTGGTCCCCACCACCCAATGGGTGGTACAAAATCAATGCTGAACCAAATGATCCGATGAGGACTTGTAGTACCCCAACTGCCCACTTTCATCTATGTAACGTTTATCAGGCTCTAATATACCTATGTTATGTGTACGCGGTATTGACCCACCCGTACGCGCTCTACTAAAAATATTAATATTGTATAAAATTAAATAATTTGTATTAATTTTAATAAATTTAAATTTAAATTTAAATATCCATATCAAAATAAATGCAGGCAACAAATTTGTAGTTTCCCAATTACATATCAATAAAACGAAATGGCCACTAAATCAAAACCCTTCATTTAGACTGCAATTTCTCTCTCCTCCCTCTCTCTCTCTCTCTCTCTCTCTCTCTCTCTCGCGCCTCGCTCTCTCTTTGAGAGGTGGGCGTACAATTTACACACACAACGCCCATGGACTCCAATTCTCAGCAGCAACCAGGTTCGATCCCGGTCACCCTTTTCATTTTTCATGTACCAGTTCTTTTTTTTTGTTGGTACATATATGTGATCGGTTATACAATTCCTTTTTAGCGCCCCGGAGATTATTCTTATTAGGGTTTCCTTTCTATGCGTGTCGATCTTCAATTTATCGCGGCTTTTTTGTTTTTTAAATTTCGGGCTTTTGATTTGGATTTCTTGTTATTGACTTCAACTTTGTGAAATTGCTTTATTTTTTATTATTACTAGTAGTGTTGAGTTTTTAGGCTTCGCTTCGTGTTGTTAATATTATTGTCCTTTGATCGTAGGGTATCTCCGATTTTTCTTTAATTGTGTTATTATTATTTTTTAATGGAATTGTTATGGGTTAGCGGGGACAATTCGTAGCATACGTGCTTGTTTTAATGGAACCGAATCATTGCCATTAAGATTCCTAAAACTTTGCTACTAGCTTTGGTTCCGATCTAATCTTGAGACGTCGGTTTAATTATTTGGAACTGTACAATATGAGCCCGGGTTCTTAACGCTTATGCACAGGGCATACATTCAGGCTTAAGAATGTCAAACCACTCGTTGGTTATGAAAGTTCAAGGTGTTGGTGAGGTTTTATCCCGTATTACAAATTTAATGAGAAGAGTTTGGAATCAGGTGCAACATATCCTTGGATGAGAGAATTTTAGGACCTATATTAGATGTAAGGAGTAGAAGGATTGATCAATTGTTACTTTGATATTGCTTTTGATGCTGGTTATAATTATGTTCTCAATTTTAAAAATTGCATGTATTTGTATCTTTCTATTTACATGCAAGGTTGTTAAAACTTTCATCAACATATACACCTATATTTATATATAGATTCTAATAGATTCTATTATCCAATTGCAGGTAGTGGTCCTCCGGCAAAGCCTTGGGAACGAACAGGGGCTTCAAGTGGCCCAACACCTTTTAAACCACCATCACCTGGCAGCACCAGTGATGTAGTAGAGGCATCTGGAACTGCAAAACCAGGTGAAATTGTTTCAAACGGTGATACAAACACAGTTGCAAATCGAAATTCTCTTGGTAGACCTGTGCCCACCCGGCCCTGGGAGCAGCAACAAACATATGGGAATATGTATGGAGGTACTTGTTTACCTTTTAACTAACCTGCATGCATCAGTTTGCTCATGTAATCAAATGTGGAGTTCTGTTTATATCTTTTTTGTTGAATAAGTGGTAACTATTTATGCTTTTAGAATACCTTTTCTGTTTTATATTAAATTTTCTTTTCACTCAATCCTATAGTTGAAGAAGGAAAGAGGTAAGTTCTTGGTGCATTTATATTCTAACATTTTAAACCTATCTGTGTATTCTCAACTAAAATAATAGTACATTCTTTCTGGTCATATAGCTTTATTGCGCTGAGTACTGGTTCCTATTTTCCTTTGTCTTTTAGTATATGCTTGGTTATATGGAACTTTTTTGCATGTCTACAGGCTATGGATCTGGTGTAAATTATAATTCTGGATATGGTTCTGGAATGTATGGGTCTTATGGTGGATATGGAGGGAATTATGGTGGTGGATTGTATGGGAACAATATGTATCGAGGAGGTTATGGTGGGTTATATGGAGGTGGCATGTATGGTGGTGGGATGTACAACAATGGCTTTGGTGGCCCAATGGGTGGTTATGGAACGGGCATGGGACCTTATGGTGATCAAGATCCAAATAATCCCTTTGGTGGTCCACCATCTCCTCCTGGCTTTTGGATTTCTTTCCTTCAAATGGTAGGAATGTCTCCCTTTTCTGTTTCATATTCCTCCATTTTGTGACTGTGAAGTCCTTTTAACCTTTACATATTTCTGGAATGAACAGTTAAACTGCAGATAGAGACCTGATACATTGGCCTTCTGAATCTAATGAATATTTTGTCTAGCTTTTTTCTTTCCCTTTATCTATATCAGTGTTGTTTTATTGTATTAGGTCAAGATCCCCTTTATTAACTGGAACCATGTACTTTTTCAATCTATTTTCTCATCCCTCGTCAATGATAGGTGTTATATAAGTTACCCTGCTATGAGCCGACAATTCTATGTAATTCTGAGTCCCTTGAAGCTTTTCAGTCATTGATGTAGAACGCCTTTTAGGTTGTATATTATAATTTTAATTGCATCCAATTAGTAAACTTGCTATTAAAATTTAGCAAGTTGGTAGGAGTTATACTGCATGTTCACAGCCTATTATACTTACTGTACTAAACTAAATTGATTGTGTCTCGTCATATTTTCTAGAATGAGCAAGATTCCTAAACCTTTGTCATATCTTTTATCTGCTTTAAGTTTTTGTTCAAGTATTTCTTTGTTTTGTGGCAGATGCAAGGTGTTGTGAACATTTTTGGCCGGATATCAGTTTTGATAGACCAGAACACTCAGGCATTCCACATGTTTATGACTGCACTGCTTCAGGTTTTGCTCCTTCTTACTAGAATTTCTCTCTCCAGTCCTTCCATGTATAAGTGAAAGTATAATTAACCATCTGATGATGTACATAACTCTTAAAAACTGTCATTTGCAGCTTTTTGATCGCACAGGAATGCTGTATGGAGAGTTGGCGAGATTTGTTTTGAGAATCTTGGGAATCAAAACAAAACCCAGAAAAGTTCAAGGACCTGGACGTGGTGAGCTTCAGGCTCCACACAATCCTCGCGGGAATCAGAGCTACATTGAGGGGCCAAAGGCTGCTCCTACTGGCGCATGGGATAATGTATGGGGAAACAATACTAGCAGTTGAACTAATAATGTGTTTTTGGTCAAATTTCTCCGAGGAAGTATCCATAATTGGGAGCTATCTGATGCAACAAAAGTTGGATGGTGCCAAATACTACTCTTCGCTCAGTAGTTTGGGATTGCTGAAGTGTATGTGCTTGCTTGAAATAAGACATTTCTATGTTGGTGTCTCTTTTCTCCCATGGCTCTGGGTCAGAGCCTTGCGCGCGTACCATAGGACACCCCCTCCCCCCACATCTTGTTTAAAAAGGAGAGTTTATTACATGATGCTCGTTCTGTAATTGGGATGATGATGTTGTCAAAAGATGAAACCGCAATTGCAATAACAAAAATTTGCGTCAAGTTTTCACTTGGAAACATGCGCTGCCAGTGGCAGTTAACAAAAGCACTTGGAGGATATTTTGGTCAGGCACGATGGTTGGATTTGTTAGCTGATTAATTTTTAAATTAATAATTATCATGTTTGACTTCCGCCAGGATCCATAGACCCAAAAGCGCCTCCCATACTCGGATAGCAGGCCTGAGGGAATGATGTAGTTCGTACTTATGTAGAAACTGAATTAACTGAACTAACTGAAATTGGAAAGTATTTCTTGAAGCCTGAACTATTTTAAATCAAATATGAATGCTTTTGCTTATGCAATCAAATCAATATGGTTTGTGCCTCTTCGCACAATATGTTTCAAAACTTGCTAATGAATCGATATATCAGGATTTTGAAGAGACAATAACAGCAGCAGCTGATGCTGGTAAGCCAAGTGTCAGGAAACTTATTGAAAGAAGAGAAGCAGTACACGGAGAAAGAGATAAACAACACTCGAGTAGAACCAAAGCAGCGTAATCCTGAACATGAATACCACAAGAGGCATAGAAAATTTGGATGTTGATGAAAAAACACAAATTGAGCAGCCTTATTTGAAGAGTTCTTGTCTTCATATAGATGAAATAATGGAACAATTTTGCAACCAGCAGATTCATCATGAAAGTGCTAGTTATGTGATATGACCGGCATGGCAAAGTTCATAGTCGGCTAAACCAGAAGAAAAACAAATCTAGGCAATCAAACGTCTCATAAATCAGAAGCTCAGTAATGAGAGAAATCACTCAACAGGAAGACATTAGCCCACCTAAACCACTTAGCACGTTAAAAAGATAAATTGTAATTAGTCACATTAGTATATGTGTTATATTGGCATAATTATTCTAATATTTTCAATAGTCAGTTTAATATTCTTATGTGACGAATGTCTAACATTCATGTAGGACTTTAAAGAGTTGAGATCTAAAAGTGAGTTTTGTACTACTATAAATATTAGCCTGGGGATAAATTTCAATCAAACCTTTTGACTCAATACAAACCCTTCCTGTATAACTTCTCTTCAATAAAGTGGTATCATAGTCACTTCAAGTTGAACCATAATGAATGGAATAATTTTCTCCCAATTTTCAAATTCAGAAAAATTATGACAATTGGTACATCAGAATGAAAGCTATACTTGAAGCATAAGATATTTGAGAGATTGTAGAGAAGGGATATGAATAGCCAAGGAATGAGGAAGTAATAATGATTGTAAAAAGAGATGCCTTACAAATAGTTAAAAAGAAAGATCAACAAATACTTACTCTTTTTTATATTTGCTTAGATGAGAGCATATTTGAAAAAGTTTATACTGCAAGAAGAGTTTCTTCAAAATTTCTTTAAAACAAAAGACAAAGTAATTAAAGTACGTCTACAAACTTTGAGAGGTTAGTATGAAAACTTCAAGATAAAAGACTTTGAATCCATTGATGAGTTTTACTCAATAATTTTTTGGTAAATTTTAATTAATTAAAGAAAAATAGAGAAAAGATGGCAGATGTTTGTGTGATTTCAAATTTTGATTATATTGTAATTGTCAATATAGAGTCCAAGTTGGTGTCAATTATAGTAGATCAACTCATGCTTTCTTTGCAAGCCCAATAAGAGAGATTGAAGAAAAGAGAAGTATTTAAGTATTGCAGAAAAATTGAAATTTAATGAAAAGAAGATACACATCAACAATTTATTAGCAGATTTAGTAGAATTCAAGGAAGAGTAAAATGTAACAGCTCAGACCATCCGCTCACAGATATTGTTCGCTTTGAGCCGTGGTCCAGCCAAGCCCTCATAGGTTTGCTCTTCTCACCCTTGGAAAAACGCATCTATGAGGGAGAGGTTTCTATAGCTTTATAAGACTTACTTTGTTCTCCTCTCCAATTGATGTGAGAATTTGAAATTCCAACCCCTTGGAGGTCCAACATCTTCGTTGGCCCACAGGCCTGGATCCACCCTCCCATGGAGGCCCAGCGTCCTTGTTGGCACATACGCCTGGATCCACCCCCTTGGAGGCCTAGTTTTCTTGCTGACATACCGATTCGGGTATTGGCTTTGATACCATTGTAGCAACTCGGACCACCCGCTCACATGATTTTGCTCTTCTTACCCTTGGAAAAACATATATATGAGGGAGAGGTTTTTATAGCCTTATAAGGCCTACTTCGTTCTCCTCTTTAATCGATATACCAACTTCGTTTCCCTCTCCAATCGATATGAAAATTTAACACAAAAAGTAGGGGTCAAAGTTGGACTCGTGAAAGCCATAAAAGAGGCAGAGGAGGCAAAACTTTGTCTAATCATGAAGATAAGATTTTCAACAATAAAAATCAAAAGGGTGTGACAAAGGTGGCTGGTTTCAAGGTGGCCACAATTTAAAATCTAATGTACGTTATTGCAATTGTAAAGGATTTAAGCACTTCGATGCAAATTATATATTGAATTCAAACAAAGATGAAAAAACAATTTTTTATAAGATTAAAGAAGATGAAGACCCCACTTGTTATTGACTTCCAATGAAAATGAAGAAAGGAATCATACTCCTAGTATCTTGTCTCAAGAGCCAGCAATTTTATGACTATTAATAAGATTTGTTTTCT
>JANIIA010000010.1:13495613-13513919 GCA_027478495.1 Erythroxylum alaternifolium | reverse complement strand
ACAAACATTAGCATATAGACTATATTTATATAGAGAGTGAGTATGGTGTTGAATAGGCGGAGGGTTAGAGATCCTCTCGTGAGCCGGTGATCCGGTGAGTTTCTGGACCACGTCTCTAAAATCATTCTTATTGATGTTGTACACCGGCGGCTGATGTTGCTGCGCCTGCAGATTTTGCTGGTGCTGCGTCGCTTGTGGCTGCGATTGTTCTATTGGTGGCTGATTAAGGGCTGTGGTCTCATCAAAAGGCGGCCTTTTTGTGATGATGGGTTTGGAAATCTTATGGGAGAGTTTGTTCAAGTGCTTGAGGTACTGATCCCTGTTGTTACTGTTGGCACTACTACTGGTGGTGATGGAAGAGTCTCCAGAGGATTGACAGCTTTTATCCATTATAGACACACATAAACACACACCGCTCAACTTTCTCTCTCTTTTTATTCTATAGATCTAATCTAAATGATCTAAGTAAATCAATGGAGTTCTGTAAAATAGCAAAGAAAAGCCGAGTCCTGGATGATTTGTATAGGCAGTATTTGTGGTCTCTATTAGGGGTTGGCCAGTAGTAGAGTAGGGTCACGTTCAGATAGGGATTGGATAGAGAGAGAGAGATTGGACTTGCTTTCAAACTTAATATACTATATTACCTATGAATAATAGAGAGGTAAGCTTTCGATTTCGAGGGAAAGAGGAGAGACATCAGTATATCACAGTCACCTGTTCTGTTAAAGATGGCGCGTACGTACTACGTGCCACTCTTCCCTCTTGTATTTAGATTAATCTTTTTGAGGAAACATTAACATTTGCTCTGCTCTCTCTCTACTCTCTAGGTGAAGTTTGTTGACTAATTAGTGTGGCTCTTGGTTTAGAGAGCTGGAGTAATTATTATAATTTGGTTAGGAGGAAGAAAAATGTTAAGATGGTAACATGATTAAGAGGCAATGGAATTGGAATCAAAAGATAGGTTTGTGGGGGATTGTGAAGCCATTTAATTAATGGTGTTTTTCTTCAATGGGGGCTTATCATTTTTATAATCTAACACTAATTATAATTTAAACCTCCGTTGCAGTCCCTCCATGGTATAAAACTTGAAACGCAAGTACTGACGTTACTTCCTTTCTGCTATGTGTATTTATCTATCTACCTATCTTCCAGTCAATGAGACGGTGTCTCCACTCTGATTGTAGTCAGGTTGGACTGTAGTGAAGTGACTAGTTTTCAATTAATTAATAATCGAGGGGAGGGCATATGATATTTTTGGGGGATACTATTTCAGTCAACAAAATGATTGCTTTAAACTTAAACCCGATGGTTTCTTCTTTTGCTTCTTCCTGCACGTTAATATGCAATTTTGCCAAAACAAGTAATAAAGTAGGAAAACAGATTGGAGCTTCTTTTTCTTTTTCTTTTTTCTTTTTATTTTAAATTTTGAAATAATTTCCTTAAAAAAATAATAAAATACAATTAATATGAATATTACATATAAATTAATTAAATATTTAAATTTAACATTGATTCAAAACGAAATTAAGAATTAATTAAATCACTCTGTTAATAATATTTAATTAATTCAAGTATAATATTTATATTAAATATTTTGAAAATTTTAAAATTATTTATTTAAAATTACTTCAATTATAAGGAACTCACCCAAATAAAGTGTGTGAACCAATGATTAAGCGCGGGGTCGCTTTTGCAGATTTACACTTTTCTCTATTTTCCATATTCCATACATGCTTATTAAAGAAATAAAGCAAAAGAGAATTGCAAGTACCGGAGAATTCGACGGTGGCTATGTTCATGCATTGCATATGCCTCAAAAGTCCCAAAAAATAGAAAACGAAAAAGAAAAAAGGAAAAATAACTACTTGCAATGCATGCTTCAGAATAAAATCAAAAGCACTTGCTTTCCTTTTATCGGAATTGCAGCAGTTGCTTATATAACCTCTTTAAATTGGTGATTTCTCCAGATTTTCTCATTAAAGTTTTCGTGGGAACTTTGATACTGTTTTCTGGGAAAAGTGGCACTATGTTGATTTGCTTTTTTATAAAAAGAGAAAAAAAAAAGTGTTTCATACAGCCAATTTGGCAGAAGAATGTAAACAAATCCAAGTCAGAGAAAAACAACGAAACGACTCTTTGTCAAATACGCCCAGCTCTTGATTTGTTGTCGTGTTTTGGAAAATGAAAGAGGAACACAAATACATCCAACAAGTTTGTCATCAGTTGAATAAGACGTGGTAATAGTTTCAGCTCTTGTCTTTGACTACTGGCATATAATATAGTAAGGAATTGATGTGGATCGTCAACTCATCAACATCTTATACAACTTTTTACGGTGATAATTAATCTTTAATTACATCAATTACTAATATTGATTTTGCTGCAATTCCTTTTGTTCATCCAGTAACTAATTGAATTGTTGTTATAATTGATGGCCTAAGCCTAACATAAGTTTAAGTATCCATTTGTATTATTTACGATATAATTAATGACCTAAATGTGTTTCGAATTTTTATGTGAATTTTAAGTTCGCAGTAGTTTTATATAATTTAAATGGCATTAATATAATAGCAATAATACATTCAATTATATTAAAATTTTAATTATTATTTAATAATATAAAATAATTTTTATTTAAAATTTAGGAGTGGTCGTATTCTTAGCGAAATAAGATAATTGAAATACATTTGGAGTGTAAGTTTATCTTAATTACATATAATTTAGTGTATCATTAATCACAAGTTTCAATCTTATTAGATTCTAATTATTATATTAATAATGTGATATGATATTGATTCAAGATTTTAAGGGTTATTTTTAGTAAAAAACTTACTAAGACAACTTTAATTATATGTAGTACAGCTGTTGATCAAGATTTAAGAGTATTTTACCTAATTAAAGAAAATATTAAGCTCTTTTATTAAGGTATAGTAACCTAAGAAAGTTGAACCCATCGTGACTCCAAAACCTCACT
Organism: Erythroxylum alaternifolium; assembly: GCA_027478495.1. Lineage (NCBI taxonomy): Eukaryota > Viridiplantae > Streptophyta > Magnoliopsida > Malpighiales > Erythroxylaceae > Erythroxylum > Erythroxylum alaternifolium. The sequence continues at coordinate 13,510,945 of JANIIA010000010.1, read as the reverse complement.
CCATAGAAAGGCCTAACTCACCTCTAAAAGCTAGCTCAAGAGGAGAGGTTTGCACACTATTATAAATTGTTGAATACTTTTATAGTTGTCCGATGTGAGATTTCTGACACACTCTCCTCAATCCAGAGCAGGACTGGACATCTAATGGATATATTAGGCAAAGGGACATAACCGAGCACCCCTCAAACCATCAAGATAAACTGGTTCTGATACCATGTTAGAAAGGCCTGACTCAACTCTAAAAGTTAGCTCAAGAGAGGAGATTTGCACACTATTATAAATTGTTGAATGCTCTTATAGCTGTCCGATGTGGGATTCCTGATATCACTCCAAACTACAACTTTAAAAAAAGGAATAATTGATTAAATATTTAGATTTTTTTAAATATTTTAATTAAATATTTATTTTTAAAAAAATTAAATATCTCAACCAAAAAAATTTAAATATCTTATTGATATGATTAACTAATCAAATTAAAGTAAATGCTGATATTTGAAGAAGTTATTTAGCTTTCTGTCTTTGTTAATATGATTTTTTTTAGTTTCTTAAGTTTAGCACATTAATAATAAATATTCTAAATATAATAATTTATTTGATGTTCAAAAATTATGTGGAAAAGAATATATCATGTAGTCTCTCTAAATGTTAATTTTGACATTAGCCACATCAATAAAATATTCTTGAACTAAATTATCAAAATTTTACAATGTTAAAATAATTAAAAAATGAAGAACTCGTAGTTTAATAATTCTAGCTAATTAGTTTTTTAATGGCAATCATTTGATTTAACTTTTCGAGGAATATTAATATTCTTATTTTATAATTTTACCTTTATAAGCTATTTTAATACTATTAACAATGTTAGTAACAATTCACATATAAATAATATGGATTGCATAGGTCAATCTTCTAATCTCTTTGATCTGTTTAGTAGTAATAGGTTTAAAGATAAACTGTATCACAAAAACTTTTAATTACCAAGACGAGAAATTTCTATAAGAATTCTTAATTACGTACCAAACTTGAGAATTTGAAAGCTCGGCATAAATGTAGTTATATTCTATTCATATCAGGTACTTCCTGTCCTTATCATGGCATGCTGTCACTGTTAGAAGGAAAGACTTGCCAACTATTCAATTATGACAAGTGTCCTCATAATTTATTTAGTAATAATCTTCTTGAATATAATCGCAAATCATGCAAAAACCATAGCTGGTGATGGTAAAGGACGACTGCTCGATACCTTGACTTGGACACTTGTTGTTAGGTTTGATAATAGATTACTTCAAATTTAACTCAAATTCTTTTACGGAACTGTTTTTGTAGTCTTAAAAATCCTTTAGATAAAAATAAAAAATTTTCAAACTTTTTCTTTTTTGTAAACTGTTCAAGTACTTATAACATCAGTGATCAGTTTAATATTTGTGTCTTGTGATCAAGCAGTTGCAAGATGTTGAAGGGTCCTTAGTGAGCCACCGGTAATAGAGATCTTCGTCTAATAGGAAATAGTTCAATACGTCCATATATCACTTCCTATAATATCTCCAAACATATAATACATAGGTACTTAATAATATCACTTGTCAAAGCTAATCACATCATCTGATATGCACTCGCAATAACAAATCAACTCAATCTTAAGAACTTCTACTTATCTTGTTATTATTTATTTCTTCTTTCAGTTATCATTTATTTCATCTTATATATGTACGTTCTCAATCAATTAAAAGTTATAAATGCATAATCAGCATAAAGTTCTATTCTCAAATCTACTGACATATTCTTATGTTTAATCATAACTTTTACCACATTAATCAGACAACCATTTCAATTCCAAGTTCAACCTCTCAATGTCATAGTAAATTTTGTTTTCTTTCAACTTGGCTTGTAAACTTTAAATCTTATCATTTCTATCTATTTCTCTGCTTTTCTCAGTCAATCCACGAAAATATTTCTACTTCCATATCAATTCTAAGATATATAACCACAGTATAATACTGATATCATATTCGCTTATATAACTTCAAATATAAATATACTAAATCTTTGTCTATCATATCAAACTATGTAGTATTTCTTATTTCTAGATATTCACAAACCTTTATTTTCTTTCACTTTGACAGATCATCCTTCTTCTCATTGTTTCTAATAGCTCAGACTCTTAACGAATGTTCATGCATGTAACTTATATAAATGTGACTCAAACTGGGGATCAGTTGTCACTGCATGTTATGACATGTTTAAGACACATGTACCCTGACATATACTTTGACAAATGCCCATGTAAGATGCTAAGCCTAGGCTCTGATACCAACTTTGTAATGCCCCACTCTCACAAGGCATATTCCCGAACATATCAACAATATTCAAGAATAGAGTCTACCAAAGTGGCACATTAAGATAGTCAATCAAACCCAATATAAATTTTTCACGTATCACATGCATTTTTAGAAAGCTAATAATTATTTTCGGCCAACTTTATTCGTAAACATCACTGGTCATAATTGTTATTAAAATTACTGATCCATTTTATTTACAAACATATCCAGTAAGAAAAGTCATTAAATTTCATAATTCACCAATTCTTTGTACAATATTTACGGAATACAATTCAAATATAAAAATCACTGAAGACATATGCAGATGCAAACTGATCCCGACCTCTAACTCTTATCTGATTGCAGGGCTATACTCCAATTTTATCTAACTGGATATCCCCTGAACCCAGTGGCGAAGCCAGGAATGTCCTGCAGTCGGGGCTGATTTGATAGCGATGGACTGGCAGCAAACACTTCTGACAAATTCAAAATTAATTCAAAAAATAATTTCACAAAGCACATTCATAAATGAAATTAACTAAAATATTCAAATTACAACGTCTTTACACATTTTTAGAGACATTAGAGCTAATAGATGACAATTGTTTTCGGCGAGTCACCATGGCTTTAAACCGCTGTAAAAAAATTCCAATTCAATTAAACCCTAACCTAACATCTAATCAAATGAATTTTCCAATTCAATATGACAAATAATTTTAATCTCACAAATCAATTCAATTCACAATTCAATTATTTGTTCTTCTTCCTTATTAAGCACAAGACACAATTATTTGTTCTTCTTCCTTATCAAAATGAACATCTTAATGCTGGCAGCAGAGTAATACATTTCTCATGTTTAAACCTAAAATCTTATTTTCCTTTATATTTGTTTCCAGTTATCAACTTGAAGAGCTTTTTGCCTTTGCTCATATGTTGACTAAATGAACAAATCACGCCACCAAATCCAGTGACTCAAAGCTTCATTATTGAATCCTACAACATTTCTTATGATTCTGGGATTCCAAAGTATATATATCCCACATATACAAGACTAAGTTTTCCTGTAGACTTTCAGACATGCTAGATGCATCTAATGTACCAGTTGCCGTTTCAGAGAATACTACAGCAAAGGAACATCTGCAACTCTCTATATAACCTCTGACAGCCCATTATACAAACATTCAAATAAGTTTCACCAACCAACAGCTTACTGCATATGAATATTATCCCTTTTTTTTCAACAATGCCTAATATTGTAAAAAGAATATAGATCATTTCCGAAACTGCAAATGAATGATAAAATCCTATTATCAAGAATGGACAGAGTACTTGCTCTCCTTTCTTAGGTCAAGCGGCACAAAGCTCACCATGCTATATTGATCAACCTAACAAACAAAAGTAGTCATTGATTCTGAGAGGAAAACAAAATACAAAATAGCAACTACACTACAGATATTAATCATTATCCCAATTCATTAAAGAACCTATAGCCCTAAGCATTGAAATTATGTTACCCCTACCATCCCACACAAATCCCAGCCCTAAAGAAATACAAAACCCCTGCCTTCCAAACCAACACACACTTTGTCATACATAAACAACCATTTAAAAAAGAAAGTTAACCAAGGAAACAACGTAACTTAAATAGGTTATTTACTCACCAAATCGATCAAAGACTTGTTTAACTTCACAAATTGGGGAGCCATTCGCTTATTAAGTTCTGACAGCAAAATTTGAGGCTCTGGATTCAAGTAGCTAGGACCAGCAAAGATAAATGATAAACCAATATTTAGTTAGAATGTTTTTAAGGAGTCTTGAAAGAACAATGGAAAGATAAAGAACCCACTCTTCAATGTCCTTTTTGTTAGTAACAAGGTCCATCTTGGAGAGGATATTAACATGAGGTAATTCAAGTTGAATCATTGCCGAAAGGGATGCCATACAACCACTGATAAACTTTGTCACATCTGTGATAAACTGAAAAAGGAAAAGGATACTTCTAAGTAATTGCATGTAAACAAAATAAAATGATAAGACCAGATCACCAAAGGCAAGCTGCAGGAAGCAGAATAAAAAAAAAAACCTGTGAATCAAGCAAATAGACAGCGCAAACATTGAAGTTTTTCTTTTTCAAATGCTCCACGAAGTTTTTAAGCACAGGAACATGTGAAAAGAGTTCTATCTGGCCTGAAAGCATTTTAGAGAGAAAGAAATTAGTTCTTTTACATATCTTCTGGTGCAGATGTTACAAAAATTTCATGCATAATACATACATCTGTCTCTATAAGCACGCATACATGGATACCTGGGCAATCAAACACTAGATAGTCATCATCCAAGTAATTGTCCAACTCTTCTGTTAACCAATCATCCAAATTGTCTTCCAGTTGTCTAATTATTGAATTAAGGCCACCCAAAAGTCAGGGAAACAAAAAGAAAATAGAAGAATATGCTTTTCCATAACTATTTACCAGAGTCTCTAAATCTTTAGCTCCCAAGGAGATCCTTTTTATGACCAAGGAAAATTAAACCATGAGGAGCACTATAAAACATGCTCAGACAATGCGCCGGGTGCTTACATTATGTGCCATGATATTGAACAATCATTGAGCCCTTGCATTTAAAAATAGGTCCATGGAACGCAAAGAGGAAGGAAAGAAGAAAGAAAGAAGCCCACGGCAACACATTGAAGGTAGGGAATGTAAAATCAAGCATTATGACTACACAAAAAGGATACTCCATGCAGTAAATAAGTGCTCCATTGGGACCCAGACCAAGTTCTTCCATAACATCATCCAAAGAAATTAGTTCCCTAATATCTGCAAGCAAACCAATTTTAGTACTCTCAATTCGAAGTAACGGGAGTAACAGATGAAATTACAGCCAGTTAAAGCAAGACTCTACTCACCCACATCCACGGGATAATCGAAATTCTCTGCAGCAGGATCCAGGTTAACAATATGTATTGACCTCCCAATAGCCTCACAGTGTTGGTGCAAACTAGAGCAGTAAGTGGACTGAATGGAAAGACAAACATAGTGACTTGAAGCACGCATATAACACAAATGGCATCCTCAAATAACTCGTTGTCAAAATAACATGAAAGCAAATTTACAGCAAAAGCAAACTTTAAGAAACCATGATTGAAAAAAGAGGAGCTCCTTGAGCGTAAACAAAAAAAATTGCAGAAACCCAGAAAAAAAATCACCTTTCCACTGCCTGCAGGGCCAATAACAAGTTGTGCGTAGCCCATGATCAGCCTATTGATCGAATGTCAAAGAAAAAGAAGCAGCAGCTTCAGTATCCACAAAGAGAACTGAAGACACGGAAGGAAGAGAGAATAGCCACGGCAATATAAGCAGTACACCAAACACCGACGGCGAACAAGTAGTTCAGGACATCAGAAGAAGCCATAAAACGCCCAGGTACAACATTGGAACAAAATAAAGGCCTGAATTAGGAAAAAAGAAATAGCAAAGGAACAGCTTCAAAACTTAAGGAAATCGGATTAAATAATGAAGAAAGAGTTGAAGTTGGAGACGCAGTCTTAGGGAAGAGGGTTACCAGCTAACGAGAGAGAAGATGAGATTTGAGAGGGTGTTGAGAGAAGGCAGCAGGTCCTAAGATGAGAAAGTTGGAAAGCAAAGACCCCGCCAGGGTTTTCTTTTCCACTCCTGGGATTACAATACAACAACTACTACTTTAGATGAATCAAATTATTTTTAGAATTTTCAAATATCTAATATAATCAATATAATTTGTTTTAAAAATTAATAGAGAACTGATTAAAAAGTATATACAGTAGTCCAAACGCAAAGTTAGGTTTTTTATTTTAGTAGAAGGTCCGGAAGTCTTCCGTTCCGATTCTCCGTTATTTGCATTTCTACCCCTTCCCACTGATCGGGCTTCTTGTGTGAATCCCTTTGTTTTTCGACTTAATTAAACGACCTAGTTATCGGGTTCTGGAGTTGACATTCCATTGAATTTCTTTGCTATATTGCTCAAATCCATCAGACTAGCACTTGTCACTTGGCAGAGACCGTATCCGATTACAAGGTAATCGATAATGATTCGGTTGTTTTTGTCGGAGACTGACTGGAAAAGTGATGTCAGTGGAGGCAGCGATGTCGGCAAGAGGTGGATTTCTCTTTTGGAAGATTTGGGGTCTGTTATATGGTCACTGTTGACTGCCGGAGGTCGATCAGAAGCTCGTCTATGGCTTTGCAACACCATTTCAGGCATTACTTCCATTGCCCCGCACCGTAAGCGTGACTTGTTTGTCAGCTTATTAAGGGCTAGGACTAGAAACGAGGTTCTAGCTTCCCAGCTTTTTCGGATGATATTTGAGAGGAGGCCACAAAAAGTTGGTCTCCTTCTGGCCAAGAGAAGCTGTGTGCTTGAGAAGTTTTTTGATGGTAAGCCGTTCATCGCATTATACCTTTCATTTTGGTGCTTGCTTGGTTGATCTTCTCATAAGCAGATGGATTGTTGTATGTTTTACTTACAGGCTACATGAAGTAACTAGTCCTGTGTTTCTGTGACATACAAGTGGATTGTTCATATGTCTATGTGATGATGCAGGACATCCAACTCGTATTCTGCAATGGTTTTCACACTTTGCTGTTGGTGGTGGAATGGAGCCCAAAAAAGGCGCCAAAGCATTATCTCAATTTGCTTTTGTCAATCGTGATATTTGTTGGGAAGAGCTTGAGTGGAAAGGAAAACATGGACAGTCACCTGCAGTGGTTGCTACAAAGCCGCATTACCTCATGGATTTGGATGTGCTACGAACAGTGGAGAATCTTATCGATAATGTGCCTGAATTTTGGTCGTCAGATGAGTTTGCTGAGTCACTGAAAGATGGTAGTATTCTGTCCATTGATACAAATTTCTTTTTGGAGTTCTTCGTCTGCTTGATGTATGAAGAGGATTCAAGAGATGTGTGGGATGTTATTCATGAGTTTCTGATGGAGGAATCTTTTTCGTTTTTATGTAACCACCTTCTAATCACTCTGCAAGAGAAGGAATTACACAATTTTCTCGAGTTACTACATAAATATTTGGACCCAAGAATTGAAACAGGAAATCCTGGCTACTCATCTTTGTGGCTAGAGTTCATACTTTCCAAAAACAATGGTTTTGAATTTATTGATCAACTGCTTCTCTTAAATGCTGTTATAAGTCGAGGACGGCAGCTTTTGCGGCTTGCACAGGATGAAGAGTCCCTGGAAGAACTAGAAAAGATCAAAGTTATTGTGTCCCAAATTGGCACCTTTTCAAGCAGTATTGATAGCTTGGCCCCTATGCTGAATGAGTGCTTCAAGATGAAAGCCATAGAAGCAATCAAGTTCTTGGGGCTTCAGTCCTGGGTTCTTCACTATGAACTATCAGAGAAATGCCCAACTCCAGAATCGTGGGAATTGTTATTTTTTCATAATAAAATAAGTTTTCGAAAATCTGACAAGTATGTACTGGTAAGTCCCAATGGACAGTCGGAAGGAAATGTTTCAGAGTTTGATGATGGATTATCAGCTAAAAGAAAGCACAGAAAGAAAGAAAAAGGAAAAAAGAACAAGAGAAGGAAATTTGATGATATGGCCGGCTATGACTATGAGGTGCCAGAGTTTGATTCATCAAACGAAAGGCTGGGTTTTCAAGCTGGGGCAGGTAGTTGGTTGCTCTCTGTTGATGGGTTTTCGGCATCATGGGCCAGTGTGAGTCACTATCTCGAATAACTATCTATATTCTTTTACTGCAATGTTCTGTTGCCATCACATACTTGAGTAATCTTATAAGAGTTAATCGTTATATCTTGTTGATTAGGAGCTTCTTTTTTAAATTGCATTCTTTCTATACTTGCACCGAAGATCAAGTACATCTTGTTTGATGATATAGTATTGATATGGTTAAAATCTTGATCAACAAATCATGTCATTAATTATTTCTAAACTGTTTTTATGCCTAGAACTTGTCAAATCACACCATGAACCAATGATTTTTGAGTTGCAATCTAAATTTGGTTCTTAATTCTATCTGAAAGTAGGAGAATGGTTATGTCAATTGGTTGTTACAATTATATTCTTCGAGATTTCTCCATGTATAAGTAGCTTGTGATTTTTCTTTTATGATATCTAAAATCTTGGTCAGTTTGAAACCTGATTTCAAGGTCACACTTTTCTTCTTGCTTTAGAACTATGTCTTATTCATTCTATTTAGCACTGTCCAATAGTTATTTTGGAATTGTTGTGATTTGTCTATTTGGGGAACAATGCATTGAGCTGATTATCTGACTCTGATGTTCTGCAGGCAGATTTGCCTGAATACCTCTCAAAATTTTGCTTTTCTACATGGATGAAGTGGTTACTTACCAGCGTGACTTAATTTGTGAGGATGAGTTTGGGCTTACCTCCAAGATAGGATGAATTGCACATTCTCTGACTTGATTGCGCGTTCACGATGAGGATGAGTATGTATTTGGTCTTTCCTCCAAGGTAGGGCAAATTGCATTATCTCTTTACTTACAAGCACCCATTTTTTAGATACATCAGAAAACATTCCTACAAACCCCTTCTGTAACTGATTAGACGTATAATATGATAGAAGGGGTGCTATAAAAAGATTCTACCTTCTCTTTGAGTTTTCTTTATCCATATTTCTTAACCGTTTTCCCTTCAGATGCTATTGGAAAAGCAGCAAATTTTAAGTTTCAAACTTTACAAGTTATAGGTGCATCAGCAATGTTAATGTATAAATTTGTAGTCTAGTGCCGTCTGGCAAGAAAATCATCTGTACAATTTTCATTTCCACTGAACCATCATCCTTATATTGACATCAATTGTTTTGACTTTCTGGCGCGTGTGCTTATAATATTAGGACTGGAAATAGTAGTCCGAGATGCAGAAGTCTAGTTTTTCCACGGTTTGGTAGGGGTATCTTGCAAATAGTAGCAGATTACATGAGGTGACCAAGCTTTTTGGGAAGAATGATTGGCTTAGGCTTTCAACCATAAAGCTCAAGGAGAGAGTATGGAAGTATATAAGAATCGACAGCTTCATTAGGACAAAGACCGTATCCTAAGTGGCTAATTCCAAGGAACCCCGAACATTATTTTGGCCTGAGATTCTCACTGATATTGAAAGGATAAAGTAGCTATTCTTTATGAGCGACAGCATTCACTCAGTTACATACAGCTAACTTCAGAAGAAATGAAAGCTGTGTAATTATTGTATTTGAATTTTGTTATTATTCTTTAAGCCGTTCGGACTTGGAAGGCCTTGGAACATATTGAGACAAAGAAACGCATGTGGGCGAACTGATGTGGAACAGTCGTGCAACTTTTGCAAAAGGTGTTATTAATATTTTTTTCGAAGACGTGAATTTATGGTTAAATGGCCACAAGGTTTAGAGACTTTTGTATTCTGACGCTAAACAAATATCACTATTAATACTCTATTAGGGTAAGAAGTCTATTAATAGTCATACCATATTAAATGTTTAAGTTTTAGCACTCGAAAATAACAACAAAAAGTTATAGTACTGCAGGTATGTAAAACGTTATATAAACCTTGGAGCTTGTTCACAAATTTGAGAACTTTGTTCAGTAGTTATCCATTCTAACGAGAACTTGTTCATAAATTGTAAAACTTTGTCCAATAGTTACCCATTCTAACGATTCCACGAGGTATACAGAAAGGTAAAATACACATGGCTCCCACAACAAATGCTTTCCAAGGAATCGTATTTATGGGTAAGGTAATACTTCCCAAATAAATTATTGAATTAAATTAGCTTAAATGCAGCAAGGTGGCAAGGTAGGTTCATTGTTGTATACTTAACCATAGAGCAATCTCATCTCATCCCGTCTACAAGGTATCAGCAACTGTAGAGAAGTGAACGACGGATATGGCCCAAACCCTCAGAAAGACTCATTATCAGGCATCCATGTGCTGGTGTCATTGGCACCATCAAGGCCTACAATGAAACGATAGGTTAAGGTCATATGTGATTTTACGAGTGCTGTAATCATATGTTTAGCAGATGCACCAGCAAAAGGGAAAGGATCAAACATCTCTAGAAGAAATAGGTAATATAAATGCTAGACTGGGATAGTCCATTGAAATTGAACAGCATAATTCTTGAATGAATCAAATTATTTTATATCTTTCTTTCTTTGTCCAGTCATGGTTCAATGCCTTCCCAACATTGATGTTATGCAATCTCCAGACCAATAGCATTTAGACAGTGGCAATAAGTTTGGGTCAAGAAAACCGTAAATATTTCAAATAGTCTATTTGATAGGGAAGAGTAGGATTAGTCGCAACTCCAAAATTAATCAATTTGTCCAACCTTGAACCAAATGCTAACCACTCCAATTGCAGATAGCGAATAACTAAATTGCATGGCAGAGGTGGTTAATGTCATGTTCCTTATTTGTTTTTCACAAAGCCCTCTGAATTCTAAGTTTACCAAATTCAAAGACTTTGATTAACAAGGAGTTTGTTTTCCATTCAAGTAAATGGCAATGGGATTGGGATTTTCCAATTCTATTTCCAAGTACAAAGTTATATGAGCCAATCAACTGCATGAGAAATGCAAATTCAGAGACTAGAAAGTACAAAAACTACACCACCTAGACCATACACAAAATTGAGCAAACCAATCTACAAAAGGAGAATATCCAGATATGCAGATATTTCAGAAAGTTTAGAATCACGCAAGTGTGCTACACTGCAACAGAGCGGCTAGAACTGCATTCTTCATGACTTTTTTTATCAAGTTTCAACATGAAAGATGTTATCTAGTGATTGAAGGCCATCATTCATTTAGCAAAAGAAAAGGCCAGAACAAGCAAAATCATTCCAAGGACTTTCAGAAAGGAACTATTCAAAAGAGATGCTCCTGCAACCTAGCAAGACAATATTTCGCCTTCAAGTCAGGTTCCCTCTAAATAGAGTAATGAAGTGCAATCCAGGAAAAAGTAATCTTGCATGCCTTTCCGTCAAGTTGTATAGCATATTATGCCAGATGCAACAAAGTCACACCGAATTTGAGCACTGAATTGTTTAATTTTGACCATTCTCATTAAGCTCATAAAAGATGATCCCAAGAGTTCATATGACCATAGGCTCATAGCAAGCAAACAATAGTCTGATGTATTGTTACAAAGTAGATGGTCAGTGAGCCATTTATTAGTTACAGTCACATGTTCTGAAGTATGATACTCTCATGATTTATAAATAGCAGTACCAGAGGCATTGGCATCCTATATCTATCCAACAACAATGATAGCAGAAAAACATTCAGAACTTACCCAATGAAACATATGTTGGCAAGCTAACATACTCCGGACATGAGTTTTTAGAAGAATATATGTCATCTTGAATTATCGATCCAATCACACAGTCTCGAGGCTGTAAATGATTATCAGAATAAAAGTTAGAACAAAACTCAAAACCCAAGATATGCAAAAGTTTAAACAAAACTCAAAACCCAAGATATGCAGTACAATAATGAATTATATTATGAAAGTCTTGACATATACCGCTCGAAAATTGAACGTTGCTTATAACACCAAGTTTTTTAAATGGAAATTGATTGAGAATGAATTGAGTGGGAAAAATGAGATTTTTAAAGATAAAGCTAAGGCATGTTGAAACAACTACCAATACTATCACATTAACTTATACTTTACCTTGTGGCTGTGTAAACCATAGAGTAATCATATTATCCTCAAGATAATATATTCAAAAGTGTCTAACCTTTTAAGATTGTTTTTTTAATTCAGTGTCCAAATTTTAAAAAATTTCAATTAAGAGATCAACTTTTTAAAACCTTAGCAATTCATTTTTAAACGTCAGCTTTTGCTGATGTCATGTTACATCAACAAAAACTGATGTTTTGAATTGAATTGCTAAGGTTTTAAAAAATTGATCACTCAATTACAAATTTTAAAAGCTTAGGTACTGAATTGAAAAAAATCCTAAAATGTTGAGTAATTTAGGATTAGTTATCTCTATTATCCTCTAACCATTTTCATCCAACTGAATGTCAATTCCAAGTAATTGTGAGAATTCTAACCTTGAAATTTTTGTAGAAGCATAAATAAAGTTCCTCCACAGCACCTTTTGAGCAACTCACTGATGGGGTTGCATGGAAAGCATTCTCTATAGAGGAGATAATTCCCCCGAGAGGATATTTTTCAGTATTTGAAGGAACATAACCAGCTTCATTCAATACTTTCTGGAATAAAACATTCAGAAAAAGGAAGATAAACAACCAGTTAAACTGATATTCCAAATACAAAATGATGATGAATGCTAGGAAACTTGCACAGACAGGCTAGTATTTGAACAGTCAACAACAGTACAGCAATTAAACCAAGGAAACTAGGAATGTTGCCAAGGTGAATCCTAGAAACTCTACGTACCAATTTAGGTCACTGCAGGCAAATCGTTAAGCTCAGGCCTGGATGGGGAATCAAGGGAAAAACCAGGAGGGGGAAAGTGGTGAGGAAAAAGCTAGACAATCCGGGTTTGTCCTATATCACAATCTCTACTACCAGTTTTTTCAACCTTTCAAAGTATTTTCTCTTGATTGTTTATATTACGAGACAGAGTTTGCAGTGAAATAAATCAAGTCTCCAATCAACATAAAGAGCTTTCCACACTTACCGTTACATTATGCTTGAAGTAAACATTGAGTGTTGTTGAAAAGTAATCATATTCATCTCGAAAAACTGGAAAGGAGCACGTTCCATGCTTCTCTACAAGTAAAAGTATGCTAATTATTATGTCCATATACATTTAGTGAAAAGTAGTAGATTTTAGAAGAAAAGATTATCGATCAAGAAAGAATAGCTACAGGCATTTTGCTTCTATGAAATTGCATAAAGGTACACCCCTTTGATCCACAAATTAGAGACTATCCCAAAATGTTTTTAACAAAAACGTTATCCTACTAAATCCCATATGGTAACTCTACACTTAAAAAGGTCATCCACAGTAAATCTGGCCAGCGGAAAGGCAGTGTTTCTACAAGATTGTCACATTTATAATATCCTAAAGTCATATGCATGTTCATATTTCCTGCCTTAGTGACATAATCATCTTGCTTGCTGGTTCATTACCAGATACAGTTATAACATGGCAACTACTCATCATCTTAGAAAAGAAGCACAGTTAGCTGGTCTACTTATGAGGTAAATGGAGTATTAGGTCCAGGTTTTAAATTGGTGTAATAGTAGCCATGTGTCATGCTTTTCTTTTGGTTCTGTGTAGCATGTCCCCTGCAACTAACGGGAGGGAAATACAAGGACTTGAGGAAAGATAACATCAGCAAATATGTTTGCTTCTCAGGAACTACTTGGAAGATGATATACTACCTCTCCCCCCTCTATGCTGTCTACAACTATGCTATTTACATCCATGTGCATGCCAGAAGTATTTAACAAGACTCATGGTGTAGTACTAAATAATACGCTTCCATTTATTCCAAAATAATAGATGAGTTCAAACCTCAATTAATAAATCACAGAAAAAGTTGAAGACTATTACCCCACTGCAAGTAAGAATCATCACATTCAGCCACCGCAAAGCAAAAAAATAAACCTATGTTAGTGCTGAAAGATGTTAACAGATCGTTTGATTTGAAATGAGTATGAGAAGAAACTTGACAGCCACCTCATGAGCCCAGAAAGATCCTCTCCCACCATGGCAAGTTGATGATGAATCACAACTTAAAGATGGCCAATACTTCTCTAGATCATCAAGCAATGTTGAGATCTGTGCAGTACAAAACCTTAGCAAAGGCAAAATGTGATATTGCTTTTGAAACAAGAACTTAACACATGATAATGATTTCTCAAAATGTATGGACGCTGGATAATCAACATATAATGTATGGAAGCTAGATAATCAACATAAGTATGCACACATAAATGTGTTGATAAGATTCTAATATTAGATAACTACAAAAGGAATACTTTGAACAGAAAAGTATGAAACAGAAGTTCTCCTTAAGTATGATAGGATATATAGCACAGAGAAAGAAAAAACACCTGAGCTGTTCAGTTTTACATAATCCAGATCATAGGGTTACCATCATAGAATTATTAGCTGAAAATATAATAACAGTTTGAGACCTAGAGTAAACAAATAATCTAATATCAAATTTAAGATATGCCAAATTCTTTGTAGCTTCCACCGCAGGCACCCAAGATCACCCGCTTTAGAGATGCACAACATGTAAATGGCTCCAAGTGCACCAGATTGAAAGTAAACTCGGTAATGTAAATTGAAGAACAGGAAAGCAGCTACCTCTTTTTCGTCAAATTCTGATCTACCACAACATGCAGGCCATGATCCATCATTATAGTCAGGCCACAGGCCATCTGTCACACATGATATGTAAACTGATTAGCGTGTTTCTTCCAATGCTCTATAAACCTACAATAGGAAAAAGGCTCAGTTACTACTCACTACATCACATTCATAATGCGAAGAAAACTTTAAGATGATCAAACAGTGAAATGAAGCCTTTAAGTTTGTTTTCAATCCGAAGTTTAGATACTTCCGAAATAGAAGAAATTTACTCAGTTTCATGAAAAAGGATACCATAAAATTAGTCAGCTATCCTTTGTCTTCACAGTAAAGAATTGACTCATACAATAAGGATTAGTAATAAAAAAAAAGGAATTGTACTTACGGATTGTGAATTCAGTTGGAGCATTGGAGCTGGATTTTAAAATAAAAAAATGAAAATCACCAAAAGAAAATATAGCAACGTCAGTTCCATTACCAGCTTGATATGCCTAATTTCTTAAGAAAAAAAAAAAGGCAACACCTATTGCTCTAGGAAGGCAAAAACTTGGATATCGAAGTCACGAATTGTACAGAAAGTGGTAAATTATTTTTATAGCTGCTACGGAAAAACATGATACCTTGGTGAAAGGTAGCTCATTTGACATTAAAGAAGTAGATTATGGTGTGAAGTACCAGAAGAACTTGCCACACTCAT
>JANIIA010000010.1:13475197-13492166 GCA_027478495.1 Erythroxylum alaternifolium | reverse complement strand
AAAATGAGGCTAAATGGAGAGTGATAGGTTGCAGGAAGTGATACTGAAATTATGAAGTGGATAGTCGACATATTCACAATCCCACATCTCAAGGGGATAGTGGGAGTGGTTCTCAACATGATCAGGACCGCACATCTCCAAGAGATAGAGGGAGAGATTCCAAATCAGGGTAGACAAATATAGGTCCTAGACTCCGAAGAAGTGAGCGTGGAAGAATTCCTCGACGATATTTTCAAATCCAAGAGGAAATATTCCTTTGTACTCCTTTGGAAATAGAAGAACCAACCTTTTTTCAAAAAGCTGTTGATTCACCTAACCACACAGAGTGGGTGGATGCTATGAGGGATGAAATGGACTAAATGGCAAGAAATCAAGTTTGGGAACTAGTGGATCTTCAGCCCCAATGAAAGTCAACTGGAAACAAATGGGTTTTCAAGATAAAACGTCAGGCAAATGGAACGATCGACAAATTCAAGGCCCGTTTGGTAGTAAAAAGTTGTACCCAAATAGAGGGTATAGACTATGAAGAGACATTTTCTCCTATGGTGAGATTTGCCTCCATTCGCTTACTTTTGGCTCTGGTTGCCAATTTGGACATGGAGTTGTTCCAAATGGATGGAAAGACTAATTTCCTCAATGGTAACATTAAGGAAGAGATTTATATGAATCAATCTATTGGTTTTGTATCAAAAGGTCAAGAAGACAAAGTGTGTCATCTTAAAAGATCCATATATGGTCTCAAACAGTCTTCCAGATCGTGGTATTTCAGATTCTATAAAGCCATTACTTCTTTTGGCTTAGTCATGGTTTCAGAAGACCATTGTGTGTATGTCAAGAGAACAATAAGTGGAATTATGTTTCTCACTTTGTATGTTGATGACATATTACTAGTCGGCAATAATATGGAGATGCTCAAAACCACTAAAGAATGGTTGTCCTCTATCTTTGATATGAAGAACATGGGTGAAGCTAGGTATGTCCTACGTGTGGAAATAACTAGAAATCATCCTAAGAAACTTCTTGGTTTAAGTCAAGAAGCGTATATTAATAAAATCTTGGAACGCTTTCGAATACATTATTCCAAACCCGTTAATACTCCATTTGAAAAGGGTCTTATCTTGAGTTTTGATCAATGCCCTAAAACAGACAAGGAAAAGAAACAATGAGCAATGTTCCCTATGCTAGTGCCATAGGAAGCTTAATGTATGCTATGTTGTGTACACAACCTGACATTTGCTTTGCGGTTAGTTTGGTAAGTCGTTACCAAAGCAACCTAGGACCTGATCATTGGTAAGCAGTCAAAAGGATTTTTCGTTACCTTCATGGTACTTCAGACCTAGTCTTTTGCTATCAAGGCGGGGATTTAAGGTTAAGGGGATATTCAGATGCCGATTGGGGTGGTGACCAGGATGAGTCTAGGTCAACCTCAGGATATGTCTTCACTTTGGTAGGCAGAGCCATATCTTGGCTCAACAAGAAGCAAGACTTCATAACATTATCAACAATGGAAGCAGAATATGTTGCTTATTATATTGCTGCTAAGGAGGCAATATAGTTGAGAAGTTTTCTTTAAGATCTTAATCTTACTCCTAGAGTTACTGATCCTATTGAAATGTTATGTGACAACACTGCTGCCATACAGTTTGCTAAGGATCCAAAGTTTCATAGAAAATCCAGGCATATCAAAAGGCATTATCATTTTGTAAAAGATGCCATAAAAAATAAAGAGGTTGCCATAAAATATATACCTACTAATAAGATAGTAGCTGATCCCTTAACTAAACCTATTCCTGGAGATTCATTTAAGGCTCATGTGATCAGTTTAGGTTTACATAGGGTTTAGTTTTTCATTGAGTTGTATCTTGTTATATAATGGACGTGTTTTAAATTGTAACAAGCTTTTGTTTAATAAAAGTTTATTTCTCAAATGTTCATTGGTTCACAATTACATGATAAGGTGCATTGTGATGTCACCAGGCTTCTGATTGACCTTGTCACACAGGCAATCACCCTAACGCTTAAGTAGCGGGTAAGATAAGACTTCACAATATTAATATTGAGCGTATATAATATTGTGTTATCTTCATACTTTTGTAGTATGTATGACAAATTGTTTTATTTAAATAGTCGCCATGGTAAGTCTAAGATGAGACTCTGATGAGTCGGATGTGAAAGATTCAGATTTCATATTGAAGCCTTGAAGCCAAATCTCGAGTGTCAAGATTAGCATTAGGTATGTTAATCTAGTGGCTCGGATTAGTTTTTAAGTAAAGCTAGATTCATGATTTGCATGGCATAGAAGAGTGACATGCCCAACTTAGTGGAAGTTATGCTATGACACACATTTCATATTGTGTGTGCTATATAATGACCTACTTACGGAGTGACAGTTAAATCCCTTTCTCTGTCACTGTGTGATCCTATAGACATTGGTGTCTAATCGAATGAAACCTTTTGACTTACAACTATGATATGAAGTTAAGACTTGGTGTTGTTACTTTAATGTGTTTTTTTTTCAAGGGCTAAGATGTATACAGTCCAGCAGAGCACATTAGGAAAACAGTTAAGCTAAGATGGATTATCATGAGTGTCTAAGGAAGAATCTTTCCTTCATCACCATATCAGCTCGGATGATTATATTTGATGTATAATCATATGATATATTTATGAGCATAAAGGGACAGTTTATACGTTCGGTGATGTTTTGGATGATTTGGGATATCATGAATATGTGAAAGTGTTATGTTAGTTAGATGGTGACTTAATATAACACTACTGGTTCTTTAATGATCGCATGCCCCATTCTCAGTATGACATGAGAAATTAGAGAAAATGTAACCAGTGGCTTATGTGGCTAAGTGGGATTTATTGGAATTTGTACAAAATGAGCAGCCACTTTGACAGTTAACAAAGGATTAGTTTCTTATTAACTTCTATCGATTATTTTTGTCCTAATATAAAAAGGAGGATTAAGGGGGTGGAAATGAATAATCACATTCGTTGCAATCATAGAGAAAATTTTCCTCCATTCTTCCTCACATGAAGCAAACCATCAAGGCTTAGAGTTTGGGGTGTGAATTGATGGTGACTCTAGTAGCCAACCATGAAACGTGGGCTAGCAAACAACAAATCGATCGACCGCTTCGCATTAAGGTCAGTCCTTATAATTCTACCTTGAGTGCTTGCCAATATGGTACCATATTATGCCCATATTCTACAATACAAGAGCAATAAAGTATCATATTTATAAGTCGTATTGGTGATGATCGTTACAGAAAATTCCAAAGAGGTGGGTTAAGTAATACAGAGGCCAATATGGCCTTTTATTTGACTAATGTTGGTTAAAATTTTTAGGATTTTAGGCATAAAAGGAAGAGATAGTGAGAAAAAAAGACAAAGAGATCAATTGAAGCCAACAAAAGCAGATGGGATTAAGAAGGGGGCAATCTTGGAAAAAAAACAAGATGCCCATCAAGATTCATCGAGAACATTATGAATTTAAAATCTATGAGAATGATTACTTATTTCTTTTGTTCTTTCTTGTTTGTTAGGGGCTTTGTTTATTTAAGTATGAATTAATTGACATATAGATTTATATGTAATCAATCCTAGAACCTATTTGTTGAATTGGTTTTTTGATTTGATGTAATATTATAGTTTGCTTGAGAATTATTTATGTTTTCTTATTATATTAAATTGAAGTAACAAATGCAAAAGATTTAATATCAATTTTCATATGTAAGGATTGAGAAATTATATATATGGTTAGATCAAAGCATGAATAATTAGAGTTAGATGGAATCTTAAAGATAGTACTACATAAATCTTTTAGGTTATGACCAAACCTATTGTGAGAGTGCATTAATACATTATTAGGGGTTTTGATTATAAAAGCATTTCAATCAATCAATTTAAGGATATGAGCTATATGTCTTGAGAAATTATATAATTATAAATTCAAAATTCTGACTAGTCTAAGAAACTAGGATTAAACATTAAACTAAGGTAATTTTGAGAATAAGAAATGTTATAGTGAAATTCATCATTTGAATCTTATTTATCTACTAGTTGTTTATTCTTATATATTTCTTTGATCTAGTGATTCTTATTATTATTTTTGTTTATTTAATTATATCTCTAAATTAAACATTGTTTTATGAGATTAGATAATAGAAAAACAATTAATACTAATACTTATTTTCTTTTTTTGAGAAATATGAAATCACAATCAAGTTTTTGATCTCATTGCTAGGGACTAAAATATTAGGAAAACTTTACTTTATTAATCTATTAACCTTTTTTATTTTTATATTTATTTATTCATAGAATATTATCTTATGTTTATGGCTAAAATTTTGGTCTAAGTTCTTTAGTGTATGACCAGAAGTAGCCCTAAGAACCACTTGAGCTAGATCTAGAAATCAAATAGACTTTATATGAGAATCAAAGAGAGAGATTTAATAGTTCAAATGCAGCTACCAGACATAATGGCAAGTCAGGGAAGAAATTGCACTATAAGGGACTACGCTAGATCATAAATCACTCAATTGAGTCTAGCATTACTAATCAAGAGTAGAGTCTAATAACTTCAAGATTAAGCCTAATATGATTCAGATGGATCAATAGTTAGTATAATTTGATGGGCTGCAAAATGAAGATCCAAACATGTACATTCCAAAGTTTTTAAAGATCTAAGATACTTTAAAACTTACTAGAGTTTTAAAAGATGCCATTCGATTAAGGTTATTCCATTTTTTCCCTGGAAAAATATAAATCATGTCATTGCCTCTAGGATCAATCACCATGTAGAATGGTTTGTTTGAAAATTTTTTGGTCAAGTAGTTGCTTCCATTATAAATAGTAAAACTTAGGAATAATGACTTCTCCTTTCAACAATTAGAGTGCGAGACATTATATAACACTTAAGATGGACCCCTCTTTCTGAACTTCAAAACTTTTATTTGAAGATGAGCTTACATCAATAGTATAACCTTAAAGGTGACTCAATTTAACATGAAAAATTTTATAAAAGCTAAGGAAGTTAAATTACTGGATGCATAAGTTATTTACCCAATTCTGATAGTTCTTAGGTGAGTCTTATACATGTAGTATCAAAGAAAAGAGGGATGATGGTGGTACTAAATGAAAAGAATGAGTTGATTCTTATAAGAATCATCACTTCCTAAAGAGTGTGTTTTGATTATAAGAAGCTTAATGATGGTACACGTAAGAACCATTTTCAATAACAATTCATTAATCAAATACTAGAATAACTATTATGGGACACGTATAACTATTTATTGGATATACTATCTATTTATTTCAAAATTCTTATAGCCTTAAAAAATCAAAAGAAGACAACATTCTCATATCCATCGAAATTTTTTGCTTATCAACAAATGCCTTTTGGTTTATGCAATACACCTGCTTACTTTTTAAAGGTTCATGTTGGTGATATTTGATGAGTTAGTCAAGAATTTCATGGAGGTATATAGATGATTTTTCTATTTTTGGTGATTTCTTTGACTTATGTTACAAAACTTAGAAAGAGTGCTTAAACAGTGTAAAGACCTAACTTAGTGATTAATTGGAAGAAATGTGATTTTATGTTATAAGAGGGAATATTTTTAGGTTACAAAATATCTAATAAAGGTATAGAGGTTAATAGAGCTAATATAGACACTATACAGAAGTTTCCCTTACTAATAATGGTAAAGGCAATTAGAATCTTTCTCAGACATACTGGGTTTTATAGGAGAGTTGCCAAAGATTTTTCTAAGATAGCTAGACCTCTTACCAAATTGCTTAAGAAAGATGTTCCTTTTGATTTTAATGGTGAGGGTTTATATGCCTTTAATGTCTTAAAAGAAAAATAGTTAATTTCCCAATCATAGCAGCATTTTGGACTTTTACTTTTGAACTTATGTGTGATGCTAGTGATTTTAAAGTTGGAGAAGTGCTTGAACAATATAAAGATAAGCATTTTCATCTTGTATACTATGCCAACAAAACCTTAAGGAATGCATAAGAGAATTATACAACTATTGAAAAAGAGCTACTTATTGTAGTATTTACATTTGATAAATTTAGATCTTACTTTATTATATCCAAAATCATTATTGCTGATCATTTAGTACTTCACTATATTTAAAGCAAAAATGATAATAAATCAAGACTACTTAGATGGGTTTTATTGTTATAGGTGTTTGATCTTAAGATCAAAGATAAGAAAAGGGAAGAACCTAGTACCATCTATCTTGTCTTGAGAATCATAACATAGAAAAGAAAGTTAAAGAAGATATAAATGATGCTTTTTTTTAACAAGTAGCTTTATGTGCTTGATGTGGATGCAATTTAGTTTACTAATCATGCTAACTACTTAGTTAATTAGGTTCTACCAAAGGGGATGACTCGTTAACTGAAGAAGAGATTATTCTTTAAAGGGAGGAATTAACTACGGGAGGACTTATACCTATTTTATGTTTGTATATATCAAATAATCAAAATGTGAGTACCTTACCCTAACATAATTAGTATTTAGGAACACTACCATAAAAGACTAGTTGGAGGCAACTATTATGTAAATAGGACAATAAGAAAGATTTTAGAACCATACTTTTGTTGGCGTATATCATATAAGAATGCAAAATGGTATATGAAGTATTATGATAAGTGCCAATGGATAAGTAATATTTCTTATAAGGACAAGAAGCCCTAAAAGTAGCATTAATGTGAGTGAAGTGCTTGATGTGTGGGGCATTTATATCATAGGCCCATTTCTTACATCCTTTGGTAATAAATATTTCTTAGTTATTGTTGATTTTCTCTCATAGTAGGTTAGGGCTCAAGATTTGCCTACTAAGATGCTAGGTAGTTATTAAATTTGTGAAGAAACTACATACACATTTTGTTGCACCTAAAGCTATAATAAGTAATAGAGAAACACACTTGTGCAACCATCAATATGAAGAAGTGCTTAAGCGATTTGGTGTTACACATAAGTAGCTAACCCTTATTTTCCTCAAACTAGTGGCCAAATGGAAGTAACTAATAGGAAATTAAAATGGATGCGAGAAAAGATTGTAGAGCACGGTAGGAAAGATTGGTCTTTGAAGTTAGATGATGCTTTATAGGCCTATAAGGCTATTTATAAAATGCTAATTAATACCATAAATTATAGGTTATTTTATAGGAAATCATGTCATTTGCTAGTGGAACTTGGGCATACAGATAAAGACATATTTAAAGTCAACATACACTGAATGAAGTTATATTTAGGAGGAGATTCTCAAGAATTTTAGGGAGATATCTATACTCTCTATAATGTTGTTGACAAGCAGAATGCTTGAGCAAGAAGTCCAATTAAAAGACTCTTAAATAAGCACTTATTAGGAGGAAACCCAATGATTTAGATATGTTCATTTAAATTTGATTTGTTTAGTAATAGTTTTAATATGTCTTTGTTTCATTTTGGTGTTTTATGTATATGTTTTTAGTTAAATAGCTTTTAGATTGAGTTAAATAGTTTTTAGACTTGTGGATTGAAGTATAATTTGAGAGTTTTTAATTTTCTTCTTATGTTTATTCCTCTTGAGATTAGTTCCATTTGAGTTTTTCAAGATAATAGGTAACCTGATACATAACACATGTCTGTCTTTTCTCCATATTGAAGAACAACTAGATGTCTATAAGGAATAGAGATCAACATTATAAAACATGGTACCAATGCTACATTATGTTTTTCCTATATTCTTAAACCCCCTTACATGTTTGAAACTTGGGTTTGGTTCTCTAAAGAAGCATTGTAAAATAGTATGAAAAATAGGCATAACATGGTATTGTGTAGCTCCTATATTATACATCTAAGTTAAGGTATGAGATACAAGCCACCAAGCATGCTTCCTTATGTAATCTTAGATAAAATATACTTTTTGTGTTCTAAAAATGGACAAAACATAGTTTCATGTTATCTCCCTATTTAAAAACCAAATTTATGTAGGGTCTAAGTCCATTTTAGTGCAAAAATGAATTTTAATTTTTAGGTAACATAGTTAAAACACAAGTAGTGTTTTAATTATGTTAGTTATATGATGTCTCTATTTCTTTTATTGTTTGTTCACTAAAATAATACAAGCCTATGTTGTTTTATATACTTCCCATGTTTAACCAACACTAACTGTGCCCCTCCTATGTCTTCCATCTAACAAATATGGTTCCTTGTCACTACCACAATATTCTTGTGTTTGCTAAGCAACGAACCATTTTAACCTCATGTTACAAAAAAATATTTATGTGGAATCATGTATGTCCTATGTTCAATAGCAATATAACCTTTAACTAAGTGAATATAGGTGAAATTTTTTTCTAAATTTCTTATTAGATTTATATAAAAGAAATTCAGTTTTCTTTAATTTCTTAGCCTAATTTTTTTACCTACCTAATTCAATTCCATCACATTTTCACTCACTAAACATAAAATTGTAAATTTTTATAAGGTATTCTTGAAGAAGCACCCAATTCTATAGATTAGGGATTTTAGGAGAAGTTCAAGCATCTTCTTGTAAATTTTCATCCTCAATTATGTTGAATTTAAGGTATGTTTTTACTTTTAGCATTTACATTTCATTTATTTCTCACTGTTGAATGATTGGAGAGTATGTGTGAATTTTAATTGAGAGATATTTGAAGATCAATTGTGATGGACTTATTTTAGGGTTACATTGTTTAAACTAAAGCCTAAATTTAGGTTACGAAGTGTTATTTGATGAATTCATAGATTTCAATTGGAAAATGAGGATTCTCTTAGTATGGCATTTCATTACTAATTATTTAATGGGATTTAGATGCTTCTTTATAAACTATAATTGTTAATTTGTTTATATGAAAATTGGTTAAAGTTAGGATTTGAGAAATTTCTATATGATGATTGAATTGAAGAGTGATTTTTTCATCACATATTACTTTTATGATAATAGTGAATTGAAATTGTTTTTTTTTTTTGGATTATGAATGAATGTGAGTAGGGTGTTACAATAGACTCACCTTATACTATTGAATTTATATGAAATTGTGACAACATGGTTATTACGATTGTTGGCTTTTTTTTTTCCTTTTTTAGGTTACATTATCAATTAAGATGTATGATAGCTATTGCATAGAATAAGTGAGAAAAAGAGCAGCCTTGTTGAAAGAAGCACAAAAATGCCCTTTCAAGCTTAAGGGAGGTTTCTTATAAGGAGCTTGAGTTCTAGAACCTGCCTACTAAGGATATCTCAATTAATGTACTAACTAAAACATAACTCGATCTTCCACTCTTAAATTTCATAATTGAGCTCTAATTAAAGTGATATTAGGAAACAAAGAAATTCAAGGTGTTATGATATATAAAGATAGTCTTAAGAGAGCTAAATTTATAGACAAGTGTATAAAGGATGATTAATTTTGATGGTTAATTATAATGCTTTAAGATCTAAAATCCAGTGTATTGAGAGCTAATCTTAGATTCCACGTGTATGTTCTAGGTGATTGAGAAAAAAAATACTTAGGATGATGACTTGATGGTATGATTCCTTCTAGAGGAGTCAAACATAATTTCAACTATAATCAATTTAGCATCCATGTGAGGTTTTATAATAATAAACATATATGTAATGTGTATATTGACCAAAATAAAGTTGATTAAGACTCTTCAAATATCAATTTAGAAGTGTATTAAATGTTGTGGCATATGTGAAAATTTATTCACCTATGTTGTCTAAAGTTTCTAGATTATGTCTTCCTATTATGAGATATACGCACAAGCTTCTCATTTATTTCTTATAGGCACGTTATGATAACGCCAATGTAATGACTTATTAAGACTTATTATTTTTACACTGTATAAGATAATAAGTGTGATGACACTTGGAGCACGCATTCATTCAACTTATAAGAGGCTATTTATATTGGTCAAACTTCAGTGCAATCAAAATTGGGTTACTTATAATTATATTGCTAAAGAGATTAGGAGTTGTAGTTAATGAGAATAGTTTGATGATTATTGTACTTTTTTTTATCAATTTGGACATTCTGAGGGCTACAAAGATTGTAAAACTGTGTATAGATGTATATGGACAATATTTTGTACTGATAAGAGAATTAGAAAGAATACTGGAGGATGTGCTTATATAGAGAAATCATGTTAAGGTTAGGGAACAACAAAGAGCCCCTACATTACCTTTTTCTTGGAGCACTTCGAAAGTACACCTGCCACCTATTATGAAGTATATAGAGTAGTATTTGCAATGGATAATATATATGTTAATGATGTTGGCACATCATCCAAGCGTCAAGATACAACCATTACTAATCCATCCATCATAGTTTAAAGTTATAAAGTTAGAGTTAGAGATCGAGACATATGAAAAGTGTGAGCTAGTAGTTATAGAGGCATCACTAAGCAATTTAGTAGATATGATGTCTATTCATGTCGTGGTGAGATATAGGACAATAGTACTATATGTGATTCCATTTAATTTGACATCAAGCATTCTACTAGCCTAAGACTGATGTTTATCACTATTGTTATTGTATTTTATTTTTCTTTTAATTTGTGTGATATCATGATTAGGTAGGAAAAATTTAGTTGAAACTGATTATTAAGGGAAAGTAACAAGTCTTGTAATATTCTCTTATTTTGTGTTAGGGAAATTCTAGTTCTCCTATTTTGCTTTTCCTTTCATTATTTTTTATTTTTTTATCATTTTTACATGTTGTGTATGTTGAGGACGATACAACTTAAGTGTGAGGACGGAATTAGGTGCTTATGCTTATCAATTTATTATAAGTAACTTAATAGGAAGCATTTTAGGGAAAATCTTTAACTTTAGAAGGATATTGTTCAACATAATTCATTATAAGTTGTTATATTAATTTGGAGTATTTATCTAATTAATTATGAGTGCATGGTTATGTTTATCATAATTTGCTTCATCAATTATGAGAATGGGATTTTTTTAAAAGTTAAATTAATTATATTAAAATTAAAAGCAGGCTAAGCCTTACAAAAGTATAGGATTTTTGAGAATGGATATTTGATTTACACTATGATACTTTTTGTATAATTTGAACATATAACTAAATTGAAAGTGATTTAAAGTATTTTTAGCATCTCAATGAAAAAAATTTTTAAAAAATGAGTGAACATTAATTAAATTCACTTAATTGTCTTCAAACCAAGTGAAAAGGTTGAAGTTAAAAAGTGATACTAATTGCCATTTGAAATGGTATCCTAATTGACAATTGAGAGTATTTTCGACAAGGTGTTTACTCTCGTATTAAAAGGTTATCTAAATAATCAAACAAGCCTCTAAGTGCAAGTGTGTTAATCTAAAGTTATTGTTTTTACTTTTCTATCAATAAGGGTTATCAAAATATTTGAAATTTGAAGCATATCAACTAGTTGAATTTTATAGATTAAATTTAACTTTGAATGATTATGGAGTGAATCAAATCAATTTATAACTTAATGCAAGTACCAAAATTTCTACGAATTTGATGAGCTTTGAAATTGAATGGATAACGAAAAATCATAATTAATGTGATTGCTTTATTAAATTCTTAGTTGGAGTTGCCACTTATTTAATTTATGAGTAATGAAATTGTTTTTTTAGAACAAAAAAATGCTTAAGTGTGGGAGAATTTGATGTGCTAAATAGCTATATTTTTATCATAATTTTTAGAGCATTATGCTTGTGTTTTGATGTTTTTTTTAAAGATATGATGCTTAAAATGAAATATTTTGTTTTAGATCTTGTTTAGTCCCTCAATGATAAGGAATAAATTTGGGAAGATTTGAATTAAGCTAGAGAAATTTGGCATGAATTTTGACTAAGGACTTAAAAACATGATAATAACATAGAATCATGTTTCATTCCCATATTTTAACATGGTTTATTCTATTTTTGGGAGAGTTTACTATATGAACAAATGCAACATTAATAAGGACTCATATTCCTATCATGTTTAACATTGGGTTATTTTATTTTCTTGAGCATTAGCTGAATGGAAGAAGTCCATCAAGATTTATCAAGAACACCAAACGATCCATAAGAATGATTAATTATTTCTTGTGATTTTTCTTATGTATTTCAAATTTAATTTGTTTGGGGATAAACTAATTGAGGTATAGATCTAGGTGGTATAAACCATATAATCTATTATTTTGAATTGATTGTTTGATTTAATGTAAAACTAGTTTTCTTAAGAAATATTCATGTTTACTTATTGTGATGAATTGAAGTAGGAAACACATAAAGTTTATATCATATTTCATATATAAGGAATAAGAAATCATATTTATTAATAGATCAAAACATTAATAATGAGAGTTGCATGGAATCTTAGGGATAGGACCATATAAATCTTTTATGTTAAGGTTGAAACTATTATAAATTTATAAAGCAAATTAATGCATTTTTATAGATTTTGATTAAAAAGAGATTTCAATCAATCAAGGATATGGGCTATACATCTTGAGAAAGAATATAGTTGTAACTTCAGAATTCCTATCAATATAAGAAACTAAGATTAAACACTAAATCATGATAAATTTGAGCATAAGAAAGGTTTTGAGGTTATTCTTCTTTATATGGATCTCATTTTTCTACTTGTTTATTCTTATACATTGCTTTGATTTAATGTCTTATTGGTTATTTTCGTTTTTTAATTATATCTTTCAATCAATCATTTATTTTATTATATTAGATAATAGGAAAATAGTTATTACCGATAGTTATAATCCTTGTTGGATAAGGATTGATAGTCGAACTCACTGAAACTAAACTACAGAAAATGGTAAGTTCATTTGCCTTAGTGATTTCTTTTAGTATTATTTTATATTTTGAGAAATAAAAATCATAATCAAATAAAATGTTTTTATTTTTTATTTGTATTTATTACATATGAGTTGAAATAAATTTCATTGTTTTGTTGTTATGAGCATCTATGTTTAAGAGAAAATGTTGTAATCATAAATGATTATATTGTATCCTCATCAGGAAATGTAGTTATTTAAAAAGACCAAAGTCTAACACTTTAAGGGTGAAATTCTAAGCAAGAAACATATTGCTTTCTTTAATTATATAATTTTTAACAAGCTACTCTTATGGAATGTTCCACCTTAACTTTTAGTTTAAGTTATTCTTTTTATTGTATTTTTTAATTTGTACGTATAAAATTGTTCATACTTATTCACACTCATCTACCTAGTTATGTATCACATTTTGACTTTAACCCATTACATGAAAAAACTTGGAACTTTAGGATTAATGCTATATCAAATATTCTTTATAAAATTGACATATTTTTTATGAATAATTTATAGATTTATAGGCCAAAGGCTATATATAAGACATAATTCAATAAGCTAGAGTAGGAACTCGTCTAATAAGTTAATCGATAAAGATAAAATAATGTTAGTTGGGATGTTCTTAGAATATGAAGGGAACAAACACCAGCCATCTCTATAAGATGAAGTAGGTGAGAGATTGGATCTTAGTTCATAAAAATATGAATAATAATAGTTAATAGGTGATCCTAGTTTTTCGATATGTGTAAGTTCTAATTAAAAACCTCAATAATCCGTAAGCGTATGGTGTAGTACCTAAGGTGTCGATTTCACAAAGAGGGGTAATTTAATATTAAAATCTAAGGCTAAAACAATTCGCAGTAATTCAAAATGTAACAAAACTAAGGCAAGAATTTAATTCAATAACATAACTCAATTCCAAGAATCAATTACGACAATATTAATAAAGTAGCAGTTGTAACACACACTCAAGAATCAACCTAAAGGAACTATCAATTGAGAGAAAGGAGAATTTTTACCTATCTTTAACGCTAACCTAATCGATTATGAATTATCAGATTATTGTTCTTAAACGATCCTAGGGTTGATTACTCTCTTTTGAGTTATAACCATTAACTCTAAATTATAAATCCTATTCATATTATGGAAAATTGCAATTTCTCAATTAACAATCTATCAAAAACTCTAATTAGATATGAAGTTTTCCAACAAACTATCGGGAACCTATGCGAGATCTCTCTTCATACAATTACTGATTTGATCAATTTCTCGTTCTTATTAAATCACCTAACTCTCGTTAACCTAATTTAATTATTTTCATTGGATTCACCCTCTCAGTCTATTACCGAATTACATAATCATAGAAATCAATCACAATAAATCCAATAAATATAAAACAATTAGAGTTTATTAAATCAAAGATAAAAAACACGAAGGTGAGTATAGAACATCTCATCATTCACAAATCCTATCATCAAACTACTATTCCCAATTCTATACAATATTAAAAATGGAAAATAACAGGAAATACGATCTTGGATGGAGACGGGAGGCAGAGATGTCGAGAAACTCTAAATCCAGGAAATACGTCGATGTCAACTTCTTCTCTACTTCTCTCTTCCTTCTTCTTTCTCAATCTTTCGATGAACTCACTTTAGGGTTAACTTCAAAGTGGATGATGCAAAAAACTCCTCATCTTTTTTATCTTATTCTTTATATACCTTTTGTGTTTTGGGTAGCCCTAAGGTTTTTTCGGGGTCTGAAAGGTCTAAAAACTCCCTCGAAACTAGACTTTTTTAGTGTTTGTGCATCTGCCCGACGAAGGCCACGACTGTGGCCTGCAACCTTTTATGTGCTGGGCAGCCCTAGGGTTTTTTTAGGATCTAAAACTCCCTCGAAACTTGACATTTTTTAGTATCTATGCGTCTGCTCGACACAGACCACAACTGTGGCCCATATCTGAGCCTTCTATCACGATCGTGGCAAGCAAGCCATGATTGTGGGTCGTGTCTTGAGCTTCTGTCACAATCGTAACCTATTGTGCCACGATCATGGGTCGTTGTTTCAGTCCAAGTGTCTCTGAAACTTCTCCATTCTTTGATATTGACCCTGAAATACTAACAAACACATCAAGGTACCTCAAAAATATAATAATTAAACTCAAAGACTTGTACTAACCCTTAAAAACACTTAAACATAATTAATTAACAAACTAACACTATTCTAACCTAAACATATACTAAACGATTAAGTTAACAATTAAATGAATATCAAACTAAGCCCTAAAGTATGATGCAATTCATACTTATCAATGTGAGAGTCAATATTATTTTATATTTACGTTTTTCTTCTATTTATAGATAATGCACTTAATTCAAATTTTATAATACACATCTAATTTCACAAGTCATATATATAATGAACGTAATTCAAATACAATAAAACATATGTCAATTCATACCCTAGATAAAAAAATGTAACATAAAACAAATGTCAAATTCTTAAAAAAATTTTAATATTTGTCAATCCATTTTCATATGCTCTGCCATAAAATGCTCCACCATTTTCATGTGGACAGTTCTTATCTTCTTCAAAATCAAGAACCACAAAATCTATAGGAATACTGAACTTGTCCACTTGCATCAGAATGTCTTCCACTATTCCAAACAGTCTTTTAATGGATTGATCAGCCAAATGAATTAACATCAATGTTGGCTTGACCTCATCTAGTCCCAACTTCTTGAATATTGATCAAGGCATAAGATTAATGCTTACTCCCAAATCGCACAAACACTTTGTATATAACACCCCACTACTATAGAGTATATACCCGAACGTCAAGAGGACATTCAAGAACATACCCTATGACAATGGCATGTTAAAGCAGGCTTATACACTTATTATGACATTATATAGAATAACTCAAAACTTAAAAGCTCAACTCTTCATTTCATTTACAAACATAATTACACTGTAGTCATTAAAACAAATATTTACATTATCAAAACATTTGAGAGTTTACAACTCTTTATACACAAGTTCTATATGACATAAGAAACTACATAAATACAATCTATAACTTCTCAAATGGCAGCTGACTGACCTTTAAACCATATCTTAATTTCCAAAATGATCCTATAGCGTATCTTAGGAACTAAGTCTCCTCTCTCGTACTTGAAAAACCACATTATAATTTTGATGAGTTTTGTAAACTCAGTGTGCAAACCTTCATTGATGAGTTCACTCATATCTAATACATAAATATCCCATATATAACCAAGTTCACAACATTCCTCATCTCAATACAACATAATGAATGCCACACATTTCATATACTTTTTTCAGGCACATTTTACTCATGCATATCCCAATCAATCACATTATCAACAAATATATAAGTATGACATATTATAATATCATAACAATTCAGAAATGATTTCACAATTATATATGTACAAATGTATATGCATATAAGACTCTACTTCGTTATTATTTGTTATGACTGAGCACCTTTCACTGTCCCATATCCCGTGTAGATATCGGCCTCTTTTTAGATGTTGTCTCGTATCTATTGTGGATATTGGGATCATTAATCTCGGAGCTAATGACTTTACGTGTATAATTATGAGCTTTAAGCTATTTCAAACTAGCTACTCTGGTCACAGTGCCTTTATCTAATCATGCATATTAATGTGATGCATCAAATCAAAAAATATGCTATCAATAACATTTATTTATGATGCATAGTTAGTTCAAATGTTCATCAGACCTAATTCTGACATTCAACAATATGTTGAGAATACAGATAACTTTCAACTTCATAAGAAATCAGAACACTTCCAATACATTCCCAAATATCAAATGCCTCGGACTATTAATGTCTGGAATTGTTACATACAGATCATTAACAATTCAATAATTGGAAGTTAATAGAAATAAATCAATCTTAGTGAGAACATCTAGGTTACTCATAGTATGCTCCAGATTACACTATTGCTTGGATGGTTCGGCAATGTCTGGATTCAGTCGATTGACTAGAGTATCTAAAATCATTCAAAACACACAAATTCACATTACAAGGGCGATTAATCAAATTCATATTCAATCATGCACATATATGTA
>JANIIA010000010.1:13458430-13475097 GCA_027478495.1 Erythroxylum alaternifolium | reverse complement strand
GACCTCTCCAATTCAATTTATCACTCACAATCTATTTTTCACGAAAATCACTTATTCACACTTATACCGGGACAATTGTCATGAATGCACGTACACTAAATCCTTATATGCACAAAACTCACTATTCACAACCGCATGAGCATGAGATGTGGTAATTTACCACACCTGGACCCGTTTCTATGGTCCGACCCGTTCTCTAGAAACGGGATGTTACACTATGTCTTTTGGAGGTGTTTATTACTTTGTGACTTTTATAGATGACCATTCAAGGAAAATTTAAGTTTACCCTTGAGATTGAAAGATCAAGTCTTATTTATTTTTAAGCAGTTTCAGGCCTCAGTTAAGAGAGAAACTGAAAAGAAATTAAAGTGTATACAAATTGATAATGGTGGTAAGTACCTAGGATCATTTGATGCTTATTGTAAAGAAAAGGTAATTAAACATCAAAAGACACCCCTAAAGACACTACTAATTGAATTACTTGACTGAGGGCATCAATAGAACACTAGTTCAAAGGGGTAGATGTATGCTTTCATAGATCAAGTTTCTAAGGTTTCTTTAGGATAAACCCTTGAGTATTACAACTCGTGTCACTAATCTCTCACTATGTATTCCTTTTTAACTAAAGGTACTGGATAAAATTTGGTCTCACGAAAATGTTTCATATAAACATTTGCATGTTTTTGGTTGCAGTGCTTTTTTCATATTCCTAAAGATGAAAGGACAAAGCTCGATATGAAGACTATACAATACATTTTTCTTAGCTATGGTCAAGATGAATATGGCTACAAGTTGTATAATATAACTAGGAAAAGGATTGTTGGAAGCAAAGATGCTGTGTTCATGGAGGATCAAACTATGACATACCTTAATAGAGAAAAGAAATTAGTACCTAACAACAGTTGTATAGCAAGTGATTTTGATATAGTTCCATACATACTAAGAGAGGAATAAGATGCAAATTGTTCCTATAATAATTAACAAGATGTAGTTGATTTTAATATTCCTACACAGTAAGCAAAACCCAAAAATGTTGAAGTGGAATAATTAGTAAAAGGAGATTCCCATAAACAAGTTGAAAAGGTCTACTAGAACTTGTTTACTTTTTACTAGATACTATGTATATGATTATGTCTGAAAGGACTCATCTCGGAGTTTCCCTTTCAGAACTTGACTGGAGCCCTCCTGGAGACCCCACGGTTCGATATCTAACTTAACCGAAGGGTTCCCACAAAGCCAAGTCGTTTATCTGTTAAAAAATTTTATACTTTAAAATTTAAAAGCATGGAAAATAGTAGGCTAACCTTTCTCTTTTTAATCATTTCATTAAAAATTTCAACAAGACAATGACTATATTTTGACCTTCCCAAAAATTTCAAAAAATACTTGCATAACAAATTTTAAAACACTTATAATATTTCATATACCATCTCAACTTCGGGAATAGGACCTTAGGCCCACATCATAAGCAATCATAAACATACAAATCTCAACACTTTAAAAACATCATTGAAGATCAAAGCCCTCATCGTTCATTAAGAAAATATATTTATAAATCCAATAATATTCATAAAATTGAATTTTTGAACTCTTTCCAAAATAACTTAAAACATATCATATACATAGCAAAACTAACATAAACACAACAGCACCCGACGATACAACTCATCTTGAGGGGAAGTCCCAATTACTACAACACTTGTATACATACCTGGGATGGTTTGTTTAAAAACATAAAAATAAGGGTGAGTTAAATGAGCTCAATGAGTGTAATCAATTTACAAGAAAATTGAACTTTTTGTAACAATATAACTGTAATATTCCACACAATCATAAAGCTCATTGTAAAACATTTTCCATAACAATTTATTTGTACATCATCAAATCTGGTAATAACATAATATTTCATAAAACACAATTTTAATTATTCTAAAATACTATTACAAAATGCTTTTCGATATTAAACTCATAATATACACGTTTCCATTTTTCTTTTTCTTTTTTCCTTAAACAATAAATAGTGGTGGCAATAAGTTTTTTGAAAACTTTTATATTGAAAATAAGCAACCATTAGAATTGTTACCATACGGTACCTCTCAAATCACTTTTAAAATAAATAATGGTGACATTATTATTGATATGAATTTTCTAACTTAACATAGCCCACCACTAGTTCCTTTACCATACGATACACTAAGCATAAAGTCACAGAGTTGGTTCTGCATCGCTCACCTATAACTGGTTAACCACTATTTACCGAGATGGTTATACATCACTTACCCGTAATAGGTTAACTGCTATGAACTGGTAGTTACGAAGCTGGTTCTACATCACTTACTGATCGTGGTTTTTCAATGTTTGTAAGTCCTAATTAATTAACCTCGATAATTCGCAAGCGTACAGGTCATTCACGTAGTATATAAGGTTTCTATCCCACGAGGATGGATAATCTAGTCCCACAATCTAAGGCCAATATAATTCGTAGAAATTCAAAAGATAGTAAAACTGAAACAATAATTCAATTCAATCATGCAAATCAATTCAAACATCAATTACAAAAATATTAACAATTTAGCTATTGCAACACAATCAAGAATTATCCCAGGAAAACTATCAATTGAGAGAGAAAAGAATTTACCTATCTTTAATGCTAACTTAATTGATTATGACTTACCAGATTATTAGTTCTAAATGATCCTAGGGTTAATTACTCTCTCTTGAGTTATAACCATTAACCTTATATTATAAACCCTAATCAGATTATGGGATATTGCAATTTCTCAATTAACAACCTATCTAAAACTTAATTAGATTTGAAATTGTCCAATAACTATCAAGAACCTATACGAGATCTCTTTTCATACAATTACCGATTTGGTTAATTTCTCGTTCTGATTAAACCACCTAACTTTCGTTAGCTCAATTTAATAATTGTTCATTCAGTTCACCCTCTCAATTTATTACTGAATTATGCAATCATAGAAATCAATCATAATAAATCCATTAGACGTGAAAACAATTCGACTTCATTAAATCAAAGATAAACACCTCAACATTCACAAATCCTATCATCAAATCGCTATTCCCAATTCTTTATAATAATAAAAATGGAAAATAACAGGAAATACGATCTTGGATGGAGATAGGAGGCAACAACATCAGAAAGTCCTAATCTGGGAAGTATGTCAATGTCAGCTTCTTCTCCACTTCTCTCTTCCTTCTTCTCTTTCTCAATTCCCTCTCAAAAATGGTTGATGCAATCTTCTTTATCTTATTCTTTACATACCTTTTATGTTATGGGCAGCCCTAGGGTTTTTTTCGGGGTTTGAAAGGTCCAAAAACTCCTGCAAAACTTGACGTTTTTAAGTGTCAGTGTGTTTACCTGATGCAGGCCACGATTCTGGGCCACATCTGAGCCTTCTATCACGATCGTGGCCTATTGGGCCGTTTTTTGGCCTGAGTGTCTCCGAAACTTCTCCGTTCTCTAATATTGACCCTAAAATACTAACAAACACATCAAGGTACCTCAAATACATAATAATTAAGCTCAAAGACTTATACTAACCTGTAAAAACACTTAACACTAATAATTAATTAACTAACACAATTCTAACCTAAACATATACTAAACGACTGAGTTAACAATTAAATTTATATCAAACTAAGCCTTAAAACATGATACAATTCGTACTTATTAACATCTTCACACTTAAACTTTTTTTTCCTTAAGCTAACAAAAAAATAAACATACAAAATGCCACGACACACAATGCAGTAATGAGACAATGGCTTCAACTTCATGAAATAAATTTAATTTTAAACACAATCATTTAAGTTTATCAAATCATTAACATGCAAAATTCGCATCTTGAGGGTTTGACCTAAATATACTTATTAATCTAGCCTAAAGTGTTAAATTGTTTACACTTTTCAATTGCACACATACATTAATAATTCTTTGGTCACTCAAACTTTGTAACTACTCCTAAGTACATTTTTATGAAAAGTCAAACTATTACAAGTTCGATAGGTTTTTATTCGAAAACATACTATATATATATATTTTTTATGAACATGGACTTAGTCTTTTATGTAGAGGCAAACATTGGTAATGAATATCGATTCGATTACTCAACTAAGTCATTTTTTATTAAGTTGATTAGTTAGAACATCATTATAGACTTTTAACATGAAGGCACACATTTATAATGGATGTCGACTTGGTTATTTAGCTACATCACATTCTCAACTAGCTACTAGCTCTACTTATAACCTAAAGCCTAGCGGAATAGTTATTTATTTAAAATTAACAAACATTTTTTATTGCCTGCCTTATTGCTTTAGAAATATACTAGTAAGGCTACTTAAGTCGAAAGGCCTAAAATTATGAATGAATGTGACAATTTAGAGGGTGACAAGCTAACACTAAATCCTAATTAAGTTGCATATTTAACCAAAGACCCCAATTCATTAATTTTGTGAGCTAATGATTTCTCATAACCTAATAGACTATGTTCAAAATTAAATTAATTTCAATCCATCTAAGCGGTTGAAACATTCACATGATTCACAAAATGCAATCTAACAACTATCATGCAAAATTCACATTCAACGCAAAACATATAACACTCCCAACACTTGAACAACACATTGTGCTGAATGTGAGAAAGGGGCAAACAAATATATATGGAAAGAATAAACATAAATCAGCATAAAAAAATAAATTAAAGACTAAATTTAAAAAGAAAAGGGGTTAGAACAAAGCCTCATGGTGATGGAGGCGAGGATGGTGTTGTGACCCTGAGATTGTTGTATTATCCAAGAATTGCTTGAAAGAGTAAGGGAATTAATGATCCCAGATTAACTCCAATTACTAAAGTTTTATTGGAAGTTCAAAAACAACTCTAACTAAACCTATCAATTTCACAAACTACTTAACGTGTTAATTTATGGTCATTAGCTTGACATTGCATCCATGGAGGCATCTTAATTGTTCGAATAGAAGGAAATCATTGCCTTATCCTTAGGAATCGTTCCTCCAAGATATTATAGCTTGTAATGATGTCTATCAACTTAAAATTTTCCTTGTTAGCATTTTCCAGTTTGAGAGCTCCATGATCGAAAACTTGAATGATCGTAAAATGTCCACTTCATTGAGATTTTAACTTTCTTAGAAACAGTGTCAATCTTGAGTTATATAGTTAAACCACATCTCCTACTTTAAATTCCTTTTGTTTAAGATGAGAATCGTGCCATTTCTTCACCTTTTCCTTGTAGAGTTTGGCATTTTCGTATGCATTATAATGAAACTCTTCAAGTTTGTCTAGTTGCAGAAACCTCTTTTTACTTGCTTGCTTCAAATAAAAATTTAATACTTTAATCGTCCAGTATGCTCGATGTTCTAGTTCGACCGAAAAATGACAAGGTTTTCCATAAACAAGCCTAGAAGGAGTTGTTCTGATAGGTGTTTTGAAAGTAGTCTTATAAGCCTATAAGGCATCGTCTAACTTTATTGCCCAATCCTTCCTGAAGTTGTTCACCGTCTTTTCCAAAATTCATTTCAACTCCCAGTTGACAACCTCCACTTGGCCACTAGTCTACGGATGGTAGGGTGTAGCAACATGATGGTGCACTCCATAATCTTTTTAAGAGTGCATCAAAAGATTTGTTGCAAAAATGTGAACCTCCATCACTTATTATCGTACGTGGCCCTCTGAACTAGTTGAATAACTATTTAATTAACTTTTTCACCATCTTTCCACCATTGGTTAATGATGCTACTGCTTTGGCCCAATGCGAAACATAATCCACTCCCACTAGAATGTACATGTTTCCCATTGAAGATAGGAAAGGCCCCATAAAATTGATGTCCTATACATCAAAAACTTTCACTTCTAAAATGTTAGATAAAGGTATCTCATCTTTTTTGGAGATGTTAACTATTCGCTGGCATCGATCACATTATGCTAAAAAAGTTTAAGCATCCTTAAATAATTGTGGACAATAAAATCCACTATCAAGTATTCGAGCCACTGTTTTGTTAGCACCATAATTTCCAGCATACTGACCTTCATAACATTGCATTAGGACATCATTTCTTCCTCTGGAACACATCAGCACATTAACCCATCAGCGCATGATCTATATAAAATTAGCTTATCCCAGATATATTGGTTACAATCATATAAGAATTTCTTCTGTTGTTGATAAGATAGATCTGAAGGAAGTTTACCAATGGTAACATAATTTGTGATATCAGCAAAAAAAGACATAGTCAAACCTTCGAGTAACATCAGGATTTTATTGGGAAATTTTTCATTAATATCATCACTTAGCTTGTATTCCCCTCTTTCTAGTTTGGATAAGTGGTCTGCAACCACATTTTTTCTCCCTTTTTATCTCTCTCCTCTATATCAAGTTCTTGTAAAAGTAACACCCATCGAATGAGCTTTAGTTTTGTATCTTTTTTGTTGAAAAGATATTTTAACGCCACGTAATCGATGAATACAATTACCTTTTACCCTAAAAGGTATTGTCAAAACCTATCTTATGCGTACACTACAAGTGATTCCTTCTCTGTGGTGGTTTAATTTAGCTGAGGTCATGCAAGGTTTTATTGGCATAATAGATCGCATGCAACCTCTTATCTTCCCATTGGCCTAATACACAACCTATGACTTAGTCACTTGCATCACCATTACTTCAAATGGAATTGTCTAGTCCGGTGGTGATAGAATCGACGCTGATATTAATGCCTCCTTCAGTTTGTTGAATGCAAATATACATTTGTCATCAAACAGGAAGGACATATCCTTTACTAAAAGATTTGTCAAAGTTCTTGCGATTTTCGAAAAGTCTTTAATGAATTGACAGTAAAATCTTACATGACCTTAAAAATCCTCGCACACCTTTTACATTGCTTAGTGATGGAATTTTCTCTATCGCTTCTATTTTTGCTCTATCGACCTCGAATCCTTGGTATTAGATTTTATGCCTTAGCAGTTTTGCACTATAAAATGACATTTCTCTCAATTTAGCATCAAGTGTGACTCTTCACATCTTTGAAGAACTCTGTCCAAATGAGTTAAACACATTTTGAAAGAATCTCTAAAAACTGAAAAATCATCTATGAACACCTCCATCATATCGACGAAGATAGACATCATACATCTTTGAAATGTAGCCAGGGCATCGCATAGTCCGAAAGGCATTCATCTGTATACGAATGTACCATAAGGGCAGTGAATGTGGTATTTTCTTGATCATAAAGGTAGATGAAGATCTGATTATATCCCTAATATCCATCTAGGAAGCAATAAAATGAATGTCCAGCTACCTTTTCTATCATATGATCTATGAATAGAAGAGGAAAATGATCTTTCTTAGTCACTGAGTTGAGTTTGCGATAATCTATGCATACACTCCATCCTGTGACCATTCTTGTTGAAATTACTTCTCCATTATCACTTTCTATTACTGTCATTCCACCCTTCTTAGGTACATATTATACTGGGCTGAGCCATTCACTATCAGAGATGGGATAAATTATCCCTACATCTAAGAGTTTGATTATCTCCTTCTTTACCACCTCTTTCATGTTAGGGTTCAACCTTTATTGATGCTCCCTCACTGTCTTACATCCTTCCTCTAAGTTTATTTAGTGCATGAAAATATTTGGACTTATACCTCGAATATTAGCAATCTGTCATCTGATAGCTTTCATTTGCTTTCTAACAATTTCTACCACCATATTTTCTTATTTCTTGTTCAATTTATTGGAGATGAGTATTGGTAATGTTTAGCCTTCACCTATAAAAGTATATCTGAGATATGCAAGTAAAGGTTTAAGCTTTAATGTGGGTGGTTTTCTATAGATGATGATATGGGTGCTTCAGTTCGAACCAATTTATCTAGATGCATTGAACCTCTGACTCCTCCATCTCATCATCTCCTTTAGACTCAATTTCCCAATATCCATTATCTGTCTCTGCGTCCACTGACTGTACTTTTGTGATGCAATTCTCAACTTGTTCTTGTAAATTTTCATCCATAATTTCAACCTTCATATATGCACTGTTTGTTGTTGGATTCTTTAAAGTCTTATTCATATTGAATTCGGTCTAATCCTTGCCTATTTAAAATTTTAATTTCCTTTTATGGACTTTAATTATAGATTTCCCTGTATTCATAAATGGTAGATCTAGGATCAGTGGACAGTTCTTATTTTCTTCAAAATCAAGAACAACAAAATCTACAGGAATAATGAACTTGTCCATTTCCATCAGAACATCTTCCACTATTCCAAACGATCTTTTAATAAATTGATCAACCAACTAAATTAACATCGATGTTGGCTTGACCTCACCTAGTCTTAATTTTTTGAATATTGATAAAGGAATAAGGTTAATACTTGCACCTAAATCGCACAAGCACTTTGTGAATTCAAACTCACCAACCACACAGGGTATTGTGAAATTCCTTGGATCCTTTAATTTAGATGGATCTGTAGCATTTTTAATTTCTCAATGAATTTTCCAAATTATGCATCTAGCTTCTTTGTTTATAATCGATAAGGGAAAGGGACCTTGGGTTAATACGGTGGAGGGCCGATATAAGGAGGGTATTCGCTTCTTTCTCCTTTTTTTGATTTTTCTCAACAGGATGGATGGTCTCCTTTATTATCTTTATGGGTGGTTCAAGTTCCTTCCCACTTTGAAGTGTAATCGCCTTTATTTGCTCCCTTGGTTTTGTTCCCAAAGTGCTAGGAAAGCTTCCCACATTTTGCATAGAGAAAGTGTTTGACAATTGGTTTACTTAAACCTTTAAATTGTGGATTGAAGAGGTATGGTTCTTTATTACTTGTTTAAATTTTCCTTACAACTTCTTTTGTGCATCATCTAGAGTTCTGAGTTTATCTAAAATCCTATCCAATTTGGATTCTATTAAGCTTTGTTTGTCTTGTTGGAAGCCTGATTGTCTTTAGGGTTTAAACTATCCTCTAACATTGTTTATCCACGAGAAGTTAGGGTGATTCTTCCACCCAGGGTTATAAGTGTTAGAGTAGGGATTGTTTTCCCCTCCTCGTCCATATTGAGCTTCCATATAATTCACTTGCTTTGGATCACTTTCCTTCATCAAATAACAGTCCATTGTATCATGGTCTGTTTATCCACAGAGTTTACACTTAAGTTGCACGACTTTTACACTTAAGTTACATTTCCGTTATTTGATCAACATCCACAATTCCTTTTTATTGTTGAAAGCTAGTAGTTTGTCTACTCCGCTCGTTTGTACATAGGTAGTTATTAGTCACCATCTCCTCTATCAGCTCTTCTGCGTCATCTACTGTCTTCCTCATAAGTGATCCTCCTGAAGCTACGTCGATCGTGCCTCTCGTATGTCAGGTTACTCCGTTATAGATTGTTTGCAACAAAAATTCCTTTGGTAAGTTATGGTGTGGGCATTTTTGTTGTAAATCCTTGTATCGTTCCCATGCTTCGTAGATTAATTCCCCATCACTTTACTAAAAGTTGGTAATTTCCTTGATGATCTTAGTGGTCTTAGTCATTGGGAAATACTTATCTAAAAAGACACGAACTAGTTGATCCCAAATCGTGACATTGGCTGAGTTGAGGGAATGATACCAAGCCTTTGCTCTATCTCTAATGGTAAAGGGGAAAAGCTTAATTCTAATCGCATCTTCAAACAACTGATGGTATTGAAAGGTATCGCATATTTCAAGGAACTTCACTATATGTCCGTTAGGATCTTCGTTCATTAGTCTATAAAACTGAACGTTCTGTTGAAGCATGTTTAGGAGGGCTAGTTTGATTTCAAATGATGCAGCTTGTATGGGTGGACTAGCTACTCTTTAGTTAGCCACATTGAACCCTGATCTCATAAAGTATATAAAGGTCCATTATTGACATCCTTGGTTCACTCCGTGGTCCAAATCTTGTTGAAATTTCTCAGCTATTGTTGCCTTTGTGATTTCCTCTTCTTTTTCACATCAAGCATTCCTAATGGATTGTTATAGTCGATTGATGTCTAAATCTATAGTTTCAGCTGCATAACTCGATCTTCTCGTGACTCTTGTGTTCATGCAAAAGCACGATTTTAGAAATAGAAGGAAGAATGAATAGAAAAATTAAAAACTAATTATACGCCTTAAACTATAGAACTAAACTAATCACCTGCCTAATAACGGCGCCAAAAACTTAATTGTGGTTTTCTGATGTGTGTAAGTTATAATTAGTTAACCTTGATAATCCGCAAGCACACAGGTTGTTCACATAGTACCTGAGATGTCGATCCCATGAAGAGGGATAATCTAGTCCTAAAATCTAAAGCCAACATAATTTGCAGAAATTTAAAAAATAACAAAACTGAAACAAGAATTCAGTTCAATCATACAAATCAATCTAAACATCAATTACGAAAATATTAAAAATTTAGCTATTGCAGCACACTCAAGAATTAACCTAAGAAAACTATCAATTTTGAGAAAGAGGAATTTACCTATTTTAAATGGTAACTTAATCGATTATGACTTACCGGATTATTAGTTTTAGACAATCTTTGGGTTGATTTCTCTCTCTCGAGTTATAATCATTAACCCTAAATTATAAACCAAATCAGATTGTAGGATATTGCAATTTCTCAATCAATAACCTATCTAAAATCTTAATTAGATCTAAAATTGTCCAATAATTATCAAGAACCTATGTGAGATCTCTCCTCACACAATTACCGATTCGGTTAATTTCTTATTCTGATTAAGTTATCTAACTCTCGTTAGCCCAATTTAATAATTTTTCATTCAGTTCACCCTCTCAGTTTGTTACCAAATTATGCAATCATATAAATCAATCACAATAAATCCAATAAACATAAAA
Source organism: Erythroxylum alaternifolium (assembly GCA_027478495.1). Taxonomy (NCBI): domain Eukaryota; kingdom Viridiplantae; phylum Streptophyta; class Magnoliopsida; order Malpighiales; family Erythroxylaceae; genus Erythroxylum; species Erythroxylum alaternifolium. The sequence goes on along the minus strand of JANIIA010000010.1, from coordinate 13,464,202 downwards.
ACAATCAGATTTTATTAAATCAAAGATAAAAAACATGAAGGTGAGTTTAAAACATCTCAACATTCATAAATCCTATCATCAAACTGCTATTCCCAATTCTATACAATAATAAAAATGGAAAATAACAGGAAATATAATATTGGATGGAGACGGGAGGTAACAACTTCAGAAACTCCTGATCTAGGAAGTACGTCAATGTTAACTTCTTCTCCACTTCTGTCTTCCTTCTCTTTCTCAATCTCTTAACAATTTTTTCTAGGATTCCTATCAAAAGTGGTTGATGCAAAAAGCTCCTCCATCTTCTTTGTCGTACTCTTTATATACTTTTTATGTTATGAGCAGCCCTATGGTTTTTTTGGGATCCAAAAGTTCCAAAAACTCCCTCAAAACTTGACGTTCTTGAGTGTTTGCATGTTTTCCCAGTGCCGGCCACGATTGTGGGCCACATCTGAGCCTTTTGTCAAGATCGTGGCAAGCAGGCCACGATTGTGGGTCGTGTCTTGGGCTTCTGTCACGATCGTGGCATATGGGCCATTATCGTGGGTTGACACTAATTTTTCTATCTGATCCTGGCCTATTGTGCCATAATCATGGGTTGTTGTTTTGGCCCGAGTGTTTCCAAAACTTCTTCATTCTTCAATGTTAACCCCTAAAACAATAACAAACACATCAAGATACCTCAAAAATATAATAATTAAGCTCAAAGATTTGTACTAACCTATAAAAACACTTACACACAAATAATTAACTAACTAACACAATTCTAACCTAAACACATACTAAACGATTGAATTAACAATTAAATTCATGTTAAACTAAGCCCTAAAATATGATGCAATTCACACTTATCACTTATGCATAACAAGTCACGGAGCTGGTTCTACATCGCTTACCCATAACAGGTTAACCACAATAAATATATCAGTATAATAACATGTATAAATCCTACTTATATGTCATAGGCAAAAGCAATTAATACATTTATGACTTATCTTATTTTCTAAATAAAGTATGGAAGGATTCAAAAGTGAATTATTTCAATGTAACTCCTAATTATATAAATTTTAACTTTCAAATTAAAACTCATATATTGCCAAAGCATGCCTTATGATAGCAATATTCACTTGTAAAATATCATTTGATTAAAACTCAACTTAAACATTCATTTCATGATCAAATGAAAACCATTTGCATAAAATCAATTTAAAGAACACTCACATGACATTAATTCTTTTGCAAAGAATTTATTCATATAAATCAATTAAAATACACTCACAGTTTTGTAAACTTATCGTCAAACACACTCACAGGTTTGGTGCCTCTCCTTTACCTACACAAAATGCATTTCGCTTAGGCATTTATTTCCAAATTAGGAAATAAGGCATTAAAACTACATATTCAGTTTAACCGAATTTGAGATTTGTATTTAATCGTGTAACACACACGCTAATCATATTTCTATTTACTTCCATAAGCTAACCTATTGGTCACCATTTCCCAATATAACTTCAAAAGTCATGTAAATACCATATTTTATCCATTCTATCTTAACAATTTTTTCAAAACACAATCTCACCTAATTTAATTCACCATATCATAATCATGCATGATGAGTCATGGTTATGACCCATGTCCAAAATCCATACCTCCTTTTGTTTCCTTAATTTTTATATAGCAAACATTCAAATTAGGTTTTGAGGTCTTTTAGACATTTGTTCTCCTATTTCTCTAGTTTCTATATCATTAAAAATCAAGCCATTTAAACTTATAAATCATGAAAAATGTTCCAAATATCACAAGCTATTCTAACATAGGGGCAATATCAGGTTACCATTTTAAATCTCAAATTTCAATATCCTTCATGCCGAATTATGTCTAGGTTGCTTCTAGATATTTTTATTAGTATGTCTTAGGTTTCAGATCCAATTGGAATCACCCAATTTAGAAGTTTGTAGGCCAAATTATGGCTAAAACATTGGGACTGGTTCAAGTTAACCAAAGACAGAATCCCACTACACATTCCTCTGTTGTCATATTTAACTAATTCCATACAAAGAAATATCAAAGTAATACCAAGAAAACATTGATCTTAAACACATCCATCTCACTCAATAAAACACATAAAAATTTAGAAATTTAAGCTAGGAAACCTACCACTGTTCCTCCAATCTTTTGAGTATTTGATTAATACTTCAAGATTTCTCCAAATCACCATCAAAATTCCATCAAAAATAACTACCCTCTTCTTCCTCTCTCCTTGGCCGTTGTTCACCCTTGGCTTCTCTTCTTTTCCCTTTCATTTTTTCTCTCTCACATTACTCTCTCACCACTCTTACGTTTATGTAGAAAGAATGAAGCAAAATGTCTTAAGTTTTGCTTTTTATACTCGTTTAATGGATTACACATTTCACCTTCCTACAAATACATATCATCATCTCATTGGTCATCTCTAATGACTCATCAATCTACTAGTATCATTTAAAAAGAACAAATTTCCCTTAATTAGAACAAAAAGACCAAATTAGCTTTTAATGTTTTTAATTGACCGACTAATCGAATTAAATCCTGAAAACATTCCACAATTGTCTTATTTTCAAATTGACCATGAAATACTCTAATTAGGGTCAATACTTATTGATTGGATGCTTTTAAATTTTTTAATGGATTTAAAATCATCAATACCCATTATTTTGCCAAAAGGGAAATTTTTGTTTAATAATTTCAGATTACCTGAATTCTATTCAAACAACCTCCGTTTTAACTGTTTCAGTTCTTGTCAAGTCCAATCCTAATTTTGGAGCTTTTCATTGTATTTGAAATTATTCGGTAACTTTTTGATTGTCAGAAAGAATTTTTAGATTGAATCCAAATATCAACGAAATAGTCCGAATTTAATTCTAAAATATCACCTAAATCTCCAAAGCACATTTTGTGGCTTTTAAAACTCATTCGGACTCATTATGTAGCTTTTTGAAGTTTTCAAAAGAATTTTGAAAATTTTCCAGTTGAGTCCAAAACCATCTCTGGTCTATCTGTGATCTTCGTTATAACCTCAATAATACATTTAAACGCTTAAATTATTCTAGTACACTATAAATAAGGCATACGCTATAAAATGCATGTACAATATATTAAACAGTACAATCATCAAACTAGGATATTACAATGTCTCACTAACTGATGCAAGAAAACTAGATTGTTATAAGAAAGTTATCAAAGCTAACCATAAAGACAAGTGGATCAATGCGATGCTGGATGAGATCCAGTCTTTGTAAGACAACCAAACCTTTAAGTCGGTTAAATTTCCCAAAGGTAGAAAAGCACTAAAAATAGGTTTTCAGGACTAAACATAAGGAACATAACCCAATGTCGAGGTCTAAGACAAGGCTTGTTATTAAAGGGTCTAAATAAAATTTTCTTTTTTAGTTAAGATGAACTCTATTCATTTACTACTTGGTTTAACAACTAGTCTTGACTTGGAAATTGAGTATATAGACGTGAAAACATCCTTTCTTCATGGTGATCTAGATAAAGAAATCTATATAGAGCAATCAAAAGGCTTTAAAGTGAAAGGTAAAGAAGATTATGTTTGCAAACGAAAGAAAAATCTTTATAACTTGAAGCTGGCTTCAAGACAGAGGTATAGAAAATTTGAAACAATCTTAAAGGAGCATGGTTATATGAAGACCACTTCAGATAGTTTTGTTATTTTGCAAAAGATTTTTTCTAGTGATTTTGTTGTTCTTTTACTCTATATATTTGATATTCTTATAATTAGAAAGAATATTTGCAGGATAAACAAATTAAAGCAACAATTGGATAAGACTTTTTTCGTCAAGGACCTGAGTGCTTCAAAGCAAATGTTAGAATTTTCTATTACTCAAAATAGACGAGCAAGGAAGTAATGCTTATTATAAGAAAGTACATTTAAAAGGTACTTTAAAAATTTTGCATGGATAAGGCTAAGAAGGTAAGTAGTCCTCTTGCTCCTAAGTTCAAATTGAGTAGCAAGCAATGACCCACTACTAATCTAAAAAGAAGGAAATGAGCTAAATTCCTTATGCTTCATCATTAGAGAGTTTAATGTATGCAATGGTATATACTACACCTAAAATTCACTACAATAAAATGAATATTTAGTGACAAAAATTTTCATCGCTAAAAGCCCAACAATCGTCACTAATACTACTTAGCGATAAATTATTGTCATCGCATAAATTATTGTAGAATCCCATTAGGTAAAAATTATAAGCAACATTTTCACCAAACCATCATTAGCTATTCTTCGCTATGAGTTTCGTGCGAAACGAAAATAGATAGGTGATGATATACCAATTTTTTGGCATGCTTAGTTTTTGTGGTAAAAAGCTATTAGCTATGGTACTAGGAATCTAGCTAAAATTTTTTTACAACATTTCATGTGGCATAGCTAATGATTTTTATTGATGAAAGGTACGCGTAGCTAAAGTTATTGGCGATGATTAGGTAGGCGTAGCAAAATTTCTTTAGCTATGTTTTTGGAAATGTAGCTAAATTTTATTAGCGAAGATTTGGAAAACATAGCCAAAGCTTTTTAGCTATATTTTAAAATTTTTTATCATATAAATTATTACTAAATATTTTATCATGTTAATTATAATTATTGATGACATTTTTAATCCATGTTATTGTTTGTAATATTTTGAATTTTTATTTTATAGTTTATTATTCAAAAATATAATAACATAATAATAAATTAGAAGCATTGTCTATAAATAGCTAAAAATCATTAAATGTTAATTAGAAACGTTAACAAAAATACTCATGCACAAAATAAAAAATATAAGTATACTAATATTAGTTTAATGACTAAGAATCGTTTTCATCGTTACTACTTACATAATTCGAACCAATTACTTTTTTGACCATCTTTTCAAGCTTGGCCAACTATTTTCATTACGTTCTAACTTAGCCTTAAGCGACTGGTTCTCCTGTTGAAGACACTCGACATATGCTTGTGTTGATGAGAATGAAGTAATTAGTGTAGGCCCAAACCTAAGACTTTTGATGTAGTTAGATCTTATACCGAGCAACTTATTGCAAATGTCATATACACTGAGCTCATTTCTGTTAAACATTAATGTTTGCAACAACTCTTGCATCTTATTCTAAAATTTTAAAAATAAAATCAATATTTAGTTCAAATATTATTAGTTAGTAATACATGAATAAATACACTTAAAATTTAAACAAATTTTTATACTTACATAATTATTTTGCACTTCTTCAGACATCTAGCCTTCACCTTTGATTGTCGTTTTCTGAAATGTGTAAGTTTTAATATTTAACCTCGATAATCCACAAGCGTATAGGTCTTTCACGTAGTACCTAAGCTGTCGATCCCACAAGGAGGGTTAATCTAATCCTAAAATCTAAGGCCAAAACAATGCACAATATTCAAAATGTAACGAAACCAAAATAGGCATGCAATTCAATTCAAAAATTAATCACAAACTTTTAACAAAATAGCAATTGCAATGCACACACTCAAGAATCGACCTAAAGAACTACCAAGTGAGAGAAAGGGGAATTTTTAGCTATCTTTAACACTAACCTAATGGATTATGAATTATTGGATCATTGGTCCTAAATGATATTAGGATTGATTACTCTCTCTCAAGTTATAACCATTAACCCTAAATTATAAACCCTAATTAGATTATGAAAAATTGCAATTTCTCAATTAATAATTTATCTAAACCCTAATTAGATTTGAAGTTTTCCAATAAACTA
>JANIIA010000010.1:13445999-13458330 GCA_027478495.1 Erythroxylum alaternifolium | reverse complement strand
CCTCATCATCATTATTATGATTATGATTATGATTATGGTTATGATTATGATTATAGTCATAATCATAATCATAATCATAATCATAATCATAACCATAATCATAATCATAATCATAATAATGATGATGATGATGATGATTATGATGATGATGATGATACATCCAAGCATAAAATATAACGATCTAAATGAAGCTTAACAAAACAATTCAAATAGAGCAAAAGAGGTTGGGCAAAATTTAAGGGCAAAATCAACATTATAGGAAAAGATAATCAGTTGATTGCCCAAAAAGCTACTCACAAGGAGTTTTTAATTTTTAGCTGGTTGGGTTGAATCAGCCAACCCAACCAGCCAACAACCAAACAACTAGAATAGCTTCTTGATGAAGTCAAACAGCTGATTTTGGTCAATCAACTAAAAGATTGGCTGATAAGCCAACAACCAAACAAGGCCTAAATCCTATTAGGTTGTGAAAAATCATTAGTATTGACACATTCACACAATTCATAAAATGCAACCTAACAACTATCATACAATATGTAAAATTACATTCAAAGCAAAACACATAACCTCCTCACACTTGAACAACACATTGTCCTCAATATGAGAAGGGGACAAACAACCACTTAAGGAAAGAATAAACATAAATTAAAGCAAAACAAAAGATAAAATAAAATAAAGACAAAATTTCAATAAAAAAGGGGGTTCGAACAAAGCCTCATGGTGATGGATTGTTGGGTCCTTGAGATTGTTGTATTATCTAGGAATTGCTTGAAAAGAGTAAGGGAATTAATGATCCCAGACCAATTCAAATTACTAAAGTTTTATTGAAAGTTCAAAACAACTCTAACTAAACTTAACAATTTTAATCAAACTAGTAATTGTGCTAATTTATGGTCCTTAGCTTAACCTTGCATCCATGGAGGCATCTTAATCGTTCGAACAAAAGGAAATCACTTCCTTGTCTTTGGGAATCGCTCCTCTAAGATATAGCTTACAACGACGTCCGTTGAACTTAAAATTTTCCTTGTTAGCATTTTCCAGTTTGAGAGCTCCATGATCGAAAACTTGAATGATCGTAAAAAGCCCACTCCATTGAGATTTTAACTTCCTTGAAAATAGCCTCAACTTTGAATTATACAGTAGAACCTCGTCTCCCACTTTAAATTCCTTTTGTTTAAGACAAGAATCGTGCTATTTCTTTACCTTTTCCTTGTAGAGTTTGGCGTTTTCATACGCATTATAAGGAAACTCTTCAAGTTCATCCAGTTGTAGAAGTCTCTTTTCGCCTTCTTGCTTCCAATTAAAATTTAATGCTTTAATTGCCCAGTATGTTCGATGTTCTAGTTCGACCAACAAATGACAAGCTTTTCCGTATACAAGCCTATAAGGAGTTGTTCCGATAGGTGCTTTGAAAGCAGTCTTATAAGTCTATAAGGCATCGTCTAACTTTATTGCCCAATCCTTCCTGGAGTTGTTCACTGTCTTGTCCAAATTTTGTTTCAACTTCTAGTTGATAACTTCCACTTGGCCATTTGTTTGAAGATGGTAGGGTATAGCAACACAGTGATGCACTCCATATCTTTTTAAGAGAGCATCAAAAGATCTTCTGCAAAAATATGTACCTCCATCACTTATTATCATACGTGGCACTACAAACCGATTAAATGGCCATTTAATGAACTTTTACACCGCCTTTCTATCATTGGTGGAGATGCTACTGCTTTAGCCCAATGCAAAACATAATCCAATCCCACTAGAATGTACATGTTTCCTATTGAAAATGGGAAAGGCCCCATAAAATCAATGTCTTCTACATTAAAAACTTCCACTTCTAAAATGTTGGATAAAGGCATTTAATCTCTTTTGGAGATGTTACCTATTCTCTGGCATCGATCACATTATGCTTTGGAAGTCTAAGTATCCTTAAATAATTGTGGTTAATAAACCACTCTCGAGTATCCTAGCTGCCATTTTGTTAGCTCCATAATGTCCAGTATACTATCCTTTATGACATTGTTTTAAGATGTCCAACATTTCTTCCTCTGGAACACATCGTCGCATTAACTCATCAGCATATGTTCTATATAAATTTGGTTCATCCCATATATATTGGTTATAATCATGCAATAATTTCTTCCTTTGTTAGTAAGATAGATCTGAAGGAAGCTTACCACTAGCAATATAATTCGCAATATCAGCAAATCATAGTGTTGTTAAACCTTCTAGTAGCATCAGGGTTTCATTAGGAAAATTTTTATTAATATCGTCGCTTGGCTTTTATTCCCCTCCTTCCAATCTAGAAAAGTGGTATGCAACCACATTTTCTGCTCTCTTTTTATCTCTCACCTCTATATCAAATTCCTGTAAAAGTAACAACCATCGAATGAGCCTTGGTTTTGCATCTTTTCTGTTAAAAAGGTATTTTAATGTTGTGTGATCGGTGAATACAATTACCTTTGACCCTAAATGGTATTGTCAAAACTTATCATATGTGTACACTACTGTGAGTAATTTCTTTTCTATAGTGGTGTAATTCAACTGAGGACCTACAAGGGTCTTACTGGGATAGTAGATCGCATACAACCTCTTATCTTTTCGTGGCCCAATACATAACCTATAGCTTGGTCACACATAACTTCAAACAGAATTATCCAGCCCGGTGGTGATAGAATCGATGCTGATATTAATGCCTCCGTTAGTTTGTTGAATGCAGACATACACTTATCATCAAACAAAAAGGGCACATCCTTGACTACAAGGTTTGTCAAAGGTCTTGTGATTTGCGAAAAGTCTTTGATGAATCGACGGTAAAATCCTACGTGACCTAAAAATCCTCGCATACCTTTTACATTGTTTGGTGGTGGAAGTTTCTCTATCATTTTTGTTTTTTCTCTTTCAACCTCGAATCCTTGGTGTGAGATTTTATACCTGGCACTATCCCCTCTTGTACCATAAAATGACATTTCTCTCAATTCAGCACTAAGTGTGACTCTTCACATCTTTGAAAAACTTTGTATAAATTAGTTAAACATATTTCGAAAGAATCTCCAAAAATTGAAAAATCATCTATAAACACCTCCATTATATCTTCTATCATATTGGTAAAGATAGACATCATATATCTTTGAAATGTAGCTGGGCCATTGCATAGTCTAAAAGGCATCTGTCTGTATGCGAAAGTACCATAAGGGCAGGTGAATGTAGTTTCTTAATCATCAGGGTAGATGAAGATCTGATTATATCCCGAATATCCATCTAGGAAGCAATAAAACGAATGACTAGCTACCCTTTCTATCATCTGATCTATGAACGGGAGAGGAAAATTATCTTTCGTAGTCACTGAGTTAAGTTTGCGATAATCTATACATACTCTCCATCCTGTGACCGTTCTTGTTGAAATTACTTCTCCACTATCACTTTCTATTACCGTCATTCCACCCTTCTTAGGTACATATTGTACTGGGCTGACCTATTCACTATCAGAGATGGGATAAATTATCCTTGCATCTAAGAGTTTGATTATCTCCTTCTTGACCACCTCTTTCATGTTAGGGTTCAACCTTCGTTGATGCTCCCTTATCATCCTACATCATTCCTCTAATTTATTCGATGCATGCAAACATTTGGACTTATACCTCAAATTTCAACAATCTGCCATCTGATGGCTTTCATTCGCTTTCTAACAATTTCTACCATCTTACTTTCTTGTTTCTCGTTCAATTGATTGGAGATGATTATCGGTAACATTTGACCTTCACCTAAAAAAGTATATCTGAGATGTGCAGGCAAAGGTTTAAGCTCTAATTTGGGTGGTTTTTCTATAGATGGTGGTATGAGTGCTTCAGTTCGAACCAATTTATCTTGATACATTTGAATCACCGACTCCTCCATCTCATCGTCTCCTTTAGATTCAATTTTCTGATATCCAGTGTCTGTCTCCGCTTCCACTAACTATACTTTTGTGATGCAACTCTCAACTTGTTCTTGCAAATTTTGATCCATAATTTCAACCTTCATGCATGCACTCCTTGTTGTTGGATTCTTTAAGGCCTTATTCATATTGAATTCAATATGATCCTTGCCTATTCGAAGTTTTAATTTCCCTTTGTGAACATCAATTGTAGCTTTCCCTGTAGTCATAAATGGTTAACCTAGGATCAGTGGACAGTTCTTATCTCCTTCAAAATCAAGAACCACAAAATCCATAGGAATAATAAACTTGTCCACTTGCATCAAAACGTCTTCCACTATTCCAAATGATCTTTTAATGGATTGATCAGCGAACTAAATTAAAATCGATGTCGAATTGACCTCACCTAGTCCCAACTTCTTGAATATTGATAAAGGCATAAGATTAATGCTTGCTCCTAAATCGCACAAACACTTTGTAAATTCAAATTCACCAACCACACAGGGTATTGTGAAACTCCCTAGGTCCTTCAATTTAGATAGCATATGGCTGGTGACTATGGAATTGTAGGTACCAATTAGAGCTACCGTCTAATTATCTTCCTAAGTACGCTTCCTTGATAGTATGTCCTTAAAATTTTTTGCATATTTAGGCATGTGTTCCAACATCTTTACAAAGGAAAGATTTATCTGTAGCATCTTTAATTTCTCAACAAAATTGTGCAAATTGTGCATCTAGCTTCTTCTTTTATAATCGTTAAGGAAAAAGGATTTTAGGTTGATATGGTGGAGGGGCAACATAAGGAAGGTATTTACTCATATTTACTTCTTTCTCTTTTTCTTGATCTTTCTCAACAGGATGGACGGGCTCCTTTACTTTCTTTGTGGGTGGTTCAAGTTCCTTCCCACTTCGAATTGTAATAGCCTTTAGTTGCTCCTTTGGATTTGTTACCGAAGTGCTAAGAAGACTTCCTAACTTTCACGTAAAGAAAGCATTTGACAATTGGTTTACTTGGACCTCTAGATTATGGATTAAAGAGGCATAGTTCTTTGTTACTTGTTCAAATTTCCTTCCAGCTTCTTTTATGCTTCATCTAAAGTTCCAAGCTTATCTAAAATCCTATCCAACTTGGATTCCATTGAGCTTGGTTTATCTTGTTGGAAGCCTAATTATTCTTGAGGTCTAAACTATCCTCCAGCATTGTTCATCTAAGAGAAGTTAGGGTGATTCTTTCACCCAAGGTTAAAAGTATTGGGGTAGGGATTGTTTCCCCACATCGTCCATATTGTACTCCCATATAATTCACTTGCTCTAGATCACTTTCCTTCATCAAGAAACAGTCCACCGTATCATTTTCCATTTGTCCACAGAGTTCACACTTAATTTGTATGGCCTTCACCTGAGTTAAGGACGAAGCCTTCATGTTGTTGAGCTGTCGAGTTAAGTTATCAATTTTAACTTGAATTTCCATCATTTGATTAACAGTTACAACTCCTTTTTATTCACAGAATGTAGTAGTTTTTCTACTCTGCTCGTTCGTCCATAGGCAGCTATTGCTCTCCATCTTCTCTATTAGCTCTTTCGCTCATCAACTGTCTTTCTCACCAGTGATCTTCTTGAAGCTTCATCAATCATGCCTCTTGTATATGGGGTTAATCCATTATAAAATTTTTGTAACAAGAATTCCTTGGGTAAGTTAGGGGAAATACTTTTCTAAAAAGGCACAAATTAACTAATCCCACGTTGTGACATTGGGGTTAAGGGAATGATACCAAGCCTTTGCTCTATCTTTAAGGGTAAAAGTGAAAAGCTTAATTCTAACTACATCTTTCGACATCTAATGGTACTGAAAGGTATCACAAATTTCAAGGAAGTTCGCTATATGTGCATTAAGACCCTCGTTTGTTAGTCCATAAATCTGCATGTTCTGTTGAAACATGTTTAGGAGGGTTAGTTTGATTTCACATGATGATGTTTGTACAGGTGGCCTAGCTACTCTTTGGTTAGCCGCATTGAACCCTAGTCTCATGAAGTCAATAAAGGTCCATTGTTGACATCCTTGGGTTGCTCCGTGGTCCAAATCTTGCTGAAATTCCTCAACCATTGTTGCTTTCACGATTTCGTCTTCTTCTTAACTTCGAGCTTTTCTAATGGATCATTCTAGTCGAGTGATGTCTACATCTACAGTTTCAATTGTAAGACTCAAACTTCTCGTGACTCTTGTGTTCATGCAAGAGCACAATTTCGAAAATGGAAAGAAAGAATGAAAAAGAACAAAAAAAGAAAAACTAACTAAACACCTTATACTATAGAACTAAACTAATTACCTCCTCAACAATGGTGCCAATAACTTGATCGTGGATTTTCGATGTGTGTAAGTTCTAATTAATAACCTTGATAATCCGTAAGCGTACGGGTCATTTACATAGTACCTAAAGGGTCAATCCTACGAAGAGGGATAATTTAATCATGAAATCTAAGGCCAAAATAATTTGCAATAATTAAAATGTAACAAAACTAAAGCAAGAATTTAATTCAATCACGCAACTCAATTCCAAGAGTCAATTACGAAAATATTAACAAAGTAGCAGTTGCAACACACACTCAAGAATCAACTTAAAGGAACTATCAATTAAGAGAAATGGGAATTTTTATCTATCTTTAACACTAACCTAATCGATTATGAATTATCAAATTATTGGTCTTAAATGATCCTAGGGTTGCTTACTCTCTCTCGAGTTATAACCATTAACCCTAAATTATAAACCCTAATTAGATTATGGAAAATTGCAATTTCTCAATTAACAATCTATCTAAAACCTTAATTTGATCTGAAGTTGTCCAATAAACTATCAGGAACCTATACGAGATCTCTCTTCACATAATTACCGATTTGATTAATTTCTCGTTCTTATTAAATCACTTAACTCTCGTTAGCCCAATTTAATTATTTTTCATTCATCCTCTCAGTCTATTACCGAATTACGCAATCATAGAAATCAATCATAATAAATCCAATAAATATAAAACAATCAAATTTTATTAAATGAAAGATAAAAAACTTGAAGGAGAGTATAGGACATCTTAACATTCACAAATCCTATCATCAAACTGCTATTCCCATCTCTATATAATAATAAAAATAGAAAATAACAAGAAATATGATCTTGGATAGAGACAAGAGGCATCAACGTCAGGAAACTCCAAATCTGGGAAGTACGTCGATGTCAGCTTCTTTTCCACTTCTCTATTCCTTCTTCTCTTTCTCAATCTTTCGATGAACTCTCTCTAGGGTTCTCTTCAAAGTCGATGATACAAAAAGCTCTTCACCTTCTTTGTCTTATTCTTTATATACCTTTTGTATTTTGGGCAGCCCTAAGGTTTTTTGGGGTCTGAAAGGTCCAAAAACACCCTCAGAACTTGACATTTTTTATTGTCTGTGCATCTGTCCGATGTAAGCAATAATCGTGGGCCACATCTGAGCCTTTTGTCACAATTGTGACAAGTAAGCCATAATCGTGGGCCATGTCCTGGGCTTATGTCACGATTGTGGGCTGACTTTAGTGCTTCTGTCACGATTGTGGCTTGTTATGCCATGATTGTGGGTCGTTGTTTCAACCCGAGTGTCTCTGGAACTTTTTTATTTTTCGAAGTTGACTCTGAAACACTAACAAACACATCAAGGCACCTCAAAAACATAATAATTAAGCTCAAAGACTTGTACTAGCCCCTAAAAATACTTAAACACAATTAATTAACAAACTAACATAATTCTAACATAAACTTATACTAAATGATTAAGTTAACAATTAAATGCATATCAAACTAAGCCCTAAAATATGATGCAATTCACACTTATCAATCACATACAGAACGTTAATCATTATTTTGGGCTTAAATGGTTTGAGTAATGAAAGAAAAAGGACCAATACATTAGAATGCCTAGGACTAAGCATGATTACATTAACAAAATGAGGGATTACATGGAATGGAGAGAATGACCCTAACATTTATAATTCGATTCTCTAAACCAAAATTGTGTTATTAATTTTATGAAAATTTGAAGTGTGCTTGAAAGCCTTTAAATTGTGAATTTTTGCAATTTCAATCTCTCATTATTTAGTTTACTCAAACAAAAGTCAATTTAAAAGTCAAACAAAACTCAATCTCTTTGACAGTGTTACGCTGCATTTTCTACTCCTTCCTTATTTGTGCTACATTTTGCTCCTTCATCTACTATGTTGCATTTTGCTCCTTCATCTACTATCATTTTGATATTTTCCTTTATCCACCTACTGCAGCTGTGAGCATGATTGTCCATTAATTAAATTAATACCTTGCATGGCCATGCAAATCCATGCAGCCCACGTTCTTCTTCTTTGTGTTTTCATCTTTCTTGTCTTTTAATTTGCTTCTTCTTGCTCCATGAAGACACATAAAAATTAATCTTTAGAAAATGCCCAAAATATAAAGCTTTCGACTCACTTTAGCTTGTTTGCTTCCGAATTGTGCCTAAAATCACGTATGAGTTAAAGTGAGTATCTTAAGCAATTTAATGTCATTAATCGCTAAGTATTATGAAATAATTAAATAATCAATTAAGCATATATCACTCATGATCAACTAAATTTAAATGAGATCCTAACCTACTGGAGACATAATTTAAATGAGATCCTAACCTACTGGAGACATTAGTGTAATCTTTCTAAATAATAATGAGAGCTACTGTTTTGAATAAAATAATAGGAAAAACTAAATGCATGATTATAGTTCTGATCTTATTTAATATAATAACATTTTTAGAATATGCATATTTCTCTGTTTTGTAATTACTGAATATTATGTGGTTCCTTTCATGCCAGATGGAGTATATAAAACAGTTTATGCAAAGACTTAGACAAATCTGGTCTTTCCCCATTCTTCTGTACTGATTCTCAATCCCAATCAGCAGTTGGACAAAACAAATTCATATTGTGTTACATTTTAGCCCAAATTGTCCTACTGTAACTTTATTGAAAAAATAAATGACTTATAGTTTTAAATTCTAGACAAAATAGAATGTATAGCTAATTTGTGGATCCTCGCATTCTATCTTTATTTTTCAATCTTTTCTAGCAATTAACTAGGTGACAAAGGATGCTTTGGGCATCAAAGAGCCTTTTTATATAATATTATACCAGTGGATGCTTAGACTTTGAGGCCTAAAATCTTTTAAGCAAGAAGAGCTAGTGAAATCTCCACTGTTATTAGGAATCTAGATAGATTTGTCATTCCTAGTCGGAGATACATTATTAATTAATTATATTTATATACTCATATTTTGTTTGTTTTGTTTGTTATTTGAGAATATGATGGTATTTGTAGTACTTACTCTATTTTAAGCATGTTTTTAGGTGATAATTGCCTTCATAGGATAAAAGGAGAAGAATTCAAGTGAAATTATGGCATAGAATGGAAGAATTGAAGCAACCTTCAACATACACAATCATGTATAGTGACCGTGTAAAGGCACGATTGAAAGGTTTTTGGAGATACATAGTCACCTATAGTGGGATAAGAGGGATAGTCAAGAATGTACTTCTATAGCCTTTCAAAGCCTCTAAAGTAGTTAATCCATTCATTTTGTTTAATAACTTTCATAATCAAAGAATTATAGTTATGAGTGAGGCAAGATCTTCCCTTAGGATTAGGGGGCTTTGTTTTGCCCAATTATCAATCCAGAACTAAGAATTCTATCCATTTCACACCTATATTTGAATGAAGGGATAAATAGACTACCTTTTCCTTAGCATTTATATGAAAGACTAAGAGTGTTCTTTTTTTCGTTAATTTTCCCAAAGCTAGAGTCTTTAAGGTAGTAGTCATTAGTCTATTTAACCCATAATGCCTCTTTATTAGTAATTAATCTTTAAATTCTCTTAGTCACTAGGATTAATTGGATCTATTAGATTAAAACTAGTCCTAGTCCTCTCTTTTGTTTTCTCCAATATAGTTTCTTCTATTTGATTTTTGCTTTTTTAGAATTGTGTGCTTTTTTAGACCATAGAAAATTCTTAGTGCATCTTTCTATATCCTTATTGATCTTCTCAGATAGAAGAAGATGAGTGCTCCAAGAAGTGTGAAGGTCTCTTAGGACTAATGTGATAAATTGTACTCTCCCAATTTATGAAAAAGCTTTGTCCTGCCATTCATTGATTATTTTCTTGTAAGTCTCCAGAAGAGCTGGGCAGTCTTGGTATCTTAACTTTTTAGAAGAAAATGGTACTCCTAGGTATTTGAATGGCAAGCATTAAGAGTTTAACCCATTCTCTTATGTTGGTTAATACTAAGACTTGAAGCCCTGTAAAATAGATCAAGAGAGTTTTGTAATATAGAAAGAGTAGATTGGTGAACTTTACAAATCAGCATAAGATCATCTGCAAAGCTGAGATGAGTGAGGTTTAACAACTCACATTTGTGGTGGAGCTTGAAGTTGGGGAATCTTTGAGTGTTCTTCTTGATAAGCTTAGTTAGAATTTCTATGAAAAGAGCAAATAAATCAGGGGAAAAAGGGTCTCCCTACCTTAGCCCTTTAAACCTTTTGAATTGTTTTCTTAGAATGCCATTGATTAGAATACTATAAGAGGTGCTTGTTAAACATATACCGATTTAGTCAATGAATTTATTGGGAAAACCAAGCCATTCAAAGCTATGGAGGATAAAGTTCGACTATAGGGTGTCAAAAGCTTTTGGGAATTACACTTTGATTGAATAGCTCTTGATGGACCTATTGGCTTCATAGTCCCTCATTAGTTCCAGAACCATCAGTACATTATCATATATGGATCCACCTGGTATGAAAGCACCTTAGGAGTAATGGATAATGTGCTTAGAGCTTCTTTTAATCTTTAAGGTCGCAACTTGGTAGAACTTCGTAAATAGTATTGTAATAGGCTATTGGAAAAAATTCCTTAAGACTATTGGCATTAGGGATTTTAGGAATCAAGTAGATATGAGTGGAGTCTAACTCTTTCAATATTTTTCCAAAATTCAAGAATTCCTGAACTACCTCAATAAGTAGACTCCTAATAATAAGTTTTTTAAGAGATCCTAAGGGAGAACATTTGGATGTTCAATTACCACTTCTATCTCCTACATATACAACTAAACTGAAGAGCTTGGTCCTAGAATGTTCTTATAGTAATTTACTACCATCTCTTTGATCGAAGATTTGTACATAACCAATTGCTCATCATCATCCAACAGGCATTTGATCTTATTAGAATTCCATCTAGCTATAATAGATCAATGGAAATATCTTATATTGGAGTCTTTTTTTTCCAACTATGTTGTTTTGGGGGAGTTATGCTCAAGAAGAGAATTATTAAACTTCTCTACTTTTTTAATTTCTCTCAATTTTAGCTCCTAATTATTAGGATCCTAATAACAAGCATCATGGGCCTTCCTTAGCTCTTCCTTAACGTCCTTTATTTTTTGTGTAGTTAAGGGACCTCCAGTTTTGGGAAATAGCTTTAACTTAGCTTTTAGGAGTTTGAACTTCCCTATAAGATAAAAGGATTTGCACCCTAGAATCTTGACCGCCTAAACTTCTCTAACTAAATCCATAAGCACCTTTCTTTTTGGCAAGAAAGCTGAAAAACTTGAAAGGTGCCTTATATGATACTAGAGTGGTAAAGTTCTTCAGCTTCATTATGGAGTAATCTAAACACAATGGGGCACCAAAGTGAGCAAAAGAGTTAGGGAACATCCTCATCTAATGTTGGTTAACCAGAATTCTATCATTTTTTATCCTAGTGAAGCATCTCCCCTATTCCTATTACTCCAAATGAAGAGGTTGCCTACAAACTTTAAATCAAGGACCCGAAGCTTGTTTACAACATTTTCTAGTTCCTTGCCTATGTTTATGATTCTAACCCTCTCATTTTGAGCCTCAGATGGATGTAATACACAATTAAAGTCAATAGTTTGCATCCAAGGCCGGCATATTGAGTTTTGAATAATGGAAAGATCCTCCTATAGTTTAGCTCCTTAAATTCAAAATTGGATGCATAGATGATTGAAATGTCAAATGGATTATTTATTCCTTCCTTTCTGCAAGTCAAATGGATATACAAATTATAGCTACTTAGTGCTATAAATTGAAAACTTTCCTTATTGTAAGCATAAACTATTCTACCATTTTGATGATGCTCATGATTGGAACTAAAGTTCTAGTTAGTGCTCAAGAACTTTATAAGATCTTGAATTTGGGTGCTTGAATTCTAGTCTCTAATCGACCTAAAATAACTAGCTTTTCTCCTAAATTAGATCCATGACTGCTTGTCTTTTATGGTTTCATTCATACTGTAACATCCCCTCACTTATGGAAAAGGGTAAATTGGTCTTTTTGAATGAGTTAGCATAATTGGAAGTGTTTCTGAC
>JANIIA010000010.1:13411740-13424337 GCA_027478495.1 Erythroxylum alaternifolium | reverse complement strand
CAAGAAGGATGTAAGCTAAAGAATATGCACAGATTACGTAGGCCCATTTCCTGCCAGTCAAAGGAGACGCCATCCTATTTTGATGCGAACCAGTACAGCGGCGGACTGGCAGATAAGAAACGTGTCGCAAGTCGCAACCTGCAAATGAATCCTGCTTTCGAAATAGTAAGTCCGTTTGATTACTTTTTATTCAGTTCTTTAGTCTTTAAAACAAAAATAAAAACTTATTTATTAATTAATATTTTGTGTATTTTAATAAATATATTATTTTATTAAAACAAATAATTAAAAGTTTTATTTATGGATTACTACTTATTTATTTATACATTAAAAATAACTTTATTATATTCCAAAATTTTTGTTTTATAAGATTTTTAAAAATTTTTGTACATACGTACTGTTCAGATATTCTATATTTAAATTATGTTTATTAAATGCTTATCAAATGAAAAGTATCTTAAGATTTAAAAATTAATTTTTGAATAATAAAATGAGATTATGAATAGAAGTTAGAAAAATAAAAGTAATTTTTATAATTTTCATAAATTATAAAAATTATAATCAAAACGGAAGATTTGATACCATAAAATTGAGTTATTCAAAGACTATCACCACTACAGTACTATTGCAATTTGATATAACTAAATTGGTGTGCGTATTAATTGCATTAAATGTTGTAATCGTAATGGTCAGCAATTGCTTTACATCTTGAGTTTCCTTACTTACTTATATGTATCCCTAAACAAAACGAACAACTCCTCCTAGGTTTTGTTCGTATCATTTTGTACACTTCTTTCTATCCCTTAGAAAGTTCTCAGAAGTTTATCCAAAGAGAGAAGAAAATTATATCCACATGAACTCTCCCAGCCCCAGGTCTGTCCTAGAGATTTGTCTGTTCGTCTAACGTTGGATGGAATTATTTAGCAACTCTTTGGGTAAAACTTAAAAGCACCCCACGAAGGCGAAGCCATGTCTTAATTGATTGATGTGCATGTGCATGTGCATGTGCCTCCCACTCTGAGACCGCAAAACCACACCATCTAGTCTAGTTGACTGTATCTCCAAGATATATGTACGTATTAACTTTGGTACTAATTGCTATCATTATCATACAAAAGGGTTGTAGTTCTAGGCCATGTGAAGAGTGGGCGCCTCCTTCCCGTTTGTTTTTATTGATCCCATCCAAAGATCCCATACAACGATTACGACTGGTTTTCTTTTCTCCATTATTTTTTACATCTCTTCTGTTTCGATTATGTATTTCTATAAACGTGCAATTATAGTTTAAATGACCTTATAAAGATTTCCACTCATCATTCCTGCCTGCCACTTTGCAGCTGCCTTCTCTCTCTGGTTCCTCTCCTGTAACATCAATTACTATTTATTTTCATCTGCCATAACGCAGGTACGCTAACCTGATTGAGATCTTTTGATTTTACTGCTTTGGAAATCTATTCATGCTACAATCACTTCAACGTTTCGAGTAGTGTACAGTTGAAGTTGAAATAATGACAGCAAGAACTTAACGGATACTAATTCACCTTAGTCATTTGTGACCACTAACAGTAATTAAATCATCAAATCACATAAGAATATTCAACTTCGCTTTTCCTTTCTTTTTATCGCCTTTCACGGGTATCCTATAAAGATAGTATTTGCTGAAAAGCAAGAGAGCAACAGCGGCAGAACAGCCAATGATAGATTCCTTGGCAAAATAACAACTTTGAAGCCACTATTTGACATTACTACAAACTTTATTGATGATAAAAAGGTAATGCCACTGCAATTTTGAGACTTTTTATTGGGATTGTTTAGTATCATTTGGTTCGTATTCTATGTGTATTAACTTTAAGCCGCTAGGAGCATCCCAAATCTAGTGTTACTTTTGGAATGGTGGAAATCCCACTTTCGCATGTGTCCTTTTTGGTGTTCCGCGTGATTTGAAAAGTCTAAAAGATTGAGCAGAAAGTCATGCAGTTTGAATGTATCAGTACATCACATTTAATCAAAGACCAACTCCCTCATTAAGTGAAGAAAAAAAAAGGTCCTAACATAAAAATACTAGTGACAATAACTAGTGCTTGTCTAGCTAAGCAAACATAACCCTAGTAACCATTCATAAATCTGCTTATAGATTGTCGTCCTCCTTCCAAGGCAATAATTAAACGAGAGCCTAAGCTGAGTACTGGGTCTTTGATGGTAATGGTCAGAAAACCAAAATGTTACAAATTTTAAGAGAGAATAGCCCAAACGTCTTACCATCCAAATCACGCAAGTTGATGCTTAATAAATCTAAAGAATCCAACTATGGATGCCTTGGCCGTGAGCCATTTTTCTTCAACATGCACTCTTCATTTTATAGATTTCCTTGTCTTCTCTTGTTCTAATCCTTCTCATTCTTGCACGATGAAGACAAATGATTGTGAATCTCCAAAAAAATACTCAAATATAATACTTTCAACTCACTTTATCTCTTTTACTTCTGAATTGTACCTAAAATTAAATATGAACTCAAGTAAGTGTCTTAAATATTTTAAAGCATTAATCACTAAATGTCATGGATTAAATGTATCAATAATTAAGCACATATCACTCACAATAAATGATGTGCACAAGATCAAATATTTGTTATGTTGTTAGAAGGGTGAGCAGATATTAGTCTTCCTTTTTATGTGGTGTTGCTGAAAAAAAATTTCTTACTAAGACCTTTATCTTTAGAAATATGATTATCAATTATTTTACAATCTTTCATTCATAAGCGTTTAAGGATTCTTTGAATATATGTCACTTATGAAAGTGATAATAATTTCTTTGAACGATCTCTTAAAATCTTAACTCCAAAAATGTATGTAGCTTCACCTATATCTTTCATCTCAAATTCATATGATAACCATTCATTGGTTTGCTTAATGAACCCCCAATCATTACTAGCTGTAGTGCCCCGTTACAATAGGGTATATACCGGAACTCCCTGGGAACATTCCAGTACATAACTTATGATAATGGTGCTCTATGTTCAATCACAACATTCACTTAACATGGTATCATCATTCTTTATTTTCTTGTAAGACATCATAATGAAAAATACCATATTTTAAAACCCAAATTTCTCCTTTCATTTCATAAAATTAAATATTTACATTGAAAGTTTTCAATATCATCTGAATATGAACATCATCCTATCCTAATACAAAATACACTACATGAAAGAGGAAATACACAAACAGATTTATCTAATCTTCCAATCTCAGCTGACCGACCTTTGAGCCATTTCTTCTTCTTCCCAAAAGTACAAGACTATACTTCTTGTAACGTCTCTCAGTAGCTAAAGTTGTCTTTCGGTCCTAAAAAATTAACGTTGCAATTTTTGTGAGTTTTGCGAACTTAATGAGGTAACCATCATCGATGGTTCACTATTCATGCAACACATCACACATATAACATATAATTCACATCTTTGCATTTTGCATAAATTATCACATATCACATTCTCACTTAAGGGTAAGACAATTTTGTATTTCAAACAATCAAATATACTTATTAAAATGTATATAAATGCTCATGTGACTCTTTTCCAATTATTACGTTATTGTAACCGAGTGCCTAAATTGTCCCGTATCTAATGTAGATACTGGGCTCATTTATACTGTCCCTTGTTCGTTGGGAATACAGGGCTCATTTTACATAGTGAGTCTTTGGCTCTTAATCACATTTGGAGCTTTAAGCTCATTTTCAGTGGCTACTCAGGGCACAACTCTCATTATTTGATCATGCATTCATGTATGGAATGTATCTCTCATAATCAATCAATCATGTCAAGAAGCATTTAGTTCGTCACATTCATATACAATTAGCACTTCAATATCACATTCATGCATCAAGTCTCAGACTTTTATTGTCCGGCATCAACATAATCAAATCACATTTATATCATCATTCAAAACATATTCTAAAGCAAATAATTAATTACATGAAATCGTCTAGGTTACTCAATGATTTCTCTCGAAGCTATTATCTCAAAGCTCCAGTAACGTCTGGATGTTGATGTTTTAATTGCTCCTCTGTATCAAGCAATATACACATATCACACTTTTACACAATTATAAGTGTTTGTTAATGCATATGTATGTATATGAAATATGCACAATGCATGTTCAAGACAATCCCAGGTATCCCTCTATTATTCTCATCATGTAAACATTAATATTTCCAAACTCACATAAGTATCATTTATACTTATGGTTTATACCTTAACAAAACTATTAAAATCGAAAGTCATAACTCATTTCGTCAATTCAGATTTTTCCTCAAACATACCTTTGGGTCTACTGTACATGATCAATTTGACAATGAAAATGAAGTAATTTGGCAATACTTTCTTCTAGAAAAATGTTCCCCATTGTCTTAAGTTTCTAATGACACTAATATCATTCAATTTGATGTAGTATTCCAAAAGTTATACTCTAAATAATTCGGAATGTTCTTCAACTGTACCAGTATTCTGTACCAAACTTCAAGTTAGATTCTGGAATTCTAGAGATAGAATTAAAATTCAACTTCTTCAAAAAAATTGTAACCCTATGTATCTAGTTTAATCTAAATGAAGAATCATTCCTTTTGGATAAATATAGATCAATATATTGCCAAAACACCGAAGTATGTTTAATGAAAATACTTCATTCATAAATTTTCTAGAACTGTTCATCATTTTCGTCCCAAATTTATCACTCAGTCTCTCCCAAATGATTTCAAAAGATCATAATTTTTGGTGGAGATGTAGAACAATGTGTTTTGAATCTGTTGGTTCAAATCCCATTCAGCTCACCACATTCTTATACAAATTAAAAACCATAATTAACACCAAATATTAAAAACCAGAAAATTCTCCACGCATGTTCTTCATTTCCTGCACTTTCCTTCATTTTTCTGCATTTTATTTATCTTCTTCTTTTCTTTTTCTCAATCTAATATTTCTAATTTATATCTACCTCATTTTTGACTTCCATTTAACTCAAATCATCCACAAACAAAGATAAAATCCCATATTAAAACTCAAACATTAAAACAGAAAAATTCACACATGTTCTTCACGTTTTCTGCACTTTCATTTTTCTGCATATTCATTCCCTACACATTCTTCATTTTTCTTCTCAAACTTTCATTTTAAATCACTTTCCCACATCAGAAAATCATCTTTCACCTCTTCCTTAACTCTAAAACCATTTTAAAACATCTCTAAAAACACTCAAAATAGATCATATTCTCATACTCTCAAAACAGAACATAAACATATACATTCATCCACCAATTTGCTGCACTTAGTTCTTAATTTCATGTTAAATTTTGAGACTCTTAAGGATAGAATTTAAATTTCATGCCTTCACGAAAAATGTAACCTTATGTCTCTAGTTTAATTTAGATGAAGAATCATCTCATTTGGATAACTACAGATCAAGTTATGGGTAAAAAACAGAAGCATAATTAATGAACATGTTACTGCTACATTTTTCAGCACTCATCTTCCAATTTTCCAGATTTTACACCTAACACAACTTATGCAAAGATTACTTTTCCTACTTCATTACTCTTCATTCTTAACTCCATTTCAACTTAATATCATTCACAAACCAATTCATGATCTATATTTGATCATTAACTCAAGACAGAACATGTGCATATACCATTCATTATCAGTTTTCTGCACTCATCCTAACACCATTATGAGAATCATTCTACCTTTAAAACTTCTCTAAAATAATTTATGAATTATTACTCATCATACATATATAAAAGCAAGACATTTACATCAACAATCCATCACCCACGACACATACATACACATAAAATTCCATGATCAAATCATCAATCTCAAATTACTCATCAAATTAGTTAGATTTAACATTACCTATAAAGATTAAAGCATAACTTACTTAATTTAGCTTCAAAATCTTCAAGATTTATCTTAGCCCTAGCTCTCCACATAACCCATGTTCATCATCATCCAAGAGTGATAAGATTAGGTCTTTTGTGAGAAGTGAAAGAGAGAGCAAGATGAGAGTAGCAAATAAAAGAGTAGAGCAAGTTGTAACGTGAATGGAGATTGGGTAAGCTAAAATCGTGGGAGTGAAGAGGAGAAGAAGGAAGCCACGAAAATATAAGAGATGATAGATTAGCAAGAGAATGAGAGTGAATAAAAAAAAGTGAAGACCATTTAAAACTAAAGGTAGTCTTTCATCTAGAGGGATTTTCGTTGGTTAATGGGGTGTGGTAACTTTTTGCCACTTGTCACGTAAAGAATCAATCCACAAGTCTTCTAATTAAGCTACCTATTATCACTTAATTACTTAGTCCATTTCACTCCAACTTCTACTCCAATTGTCTCCAACTTTCGATAACATAAGTCATTAAATCCCAAAGTCATATATAAAAATTTCCAATGTCATTTGACATTAATTTCTACTACTAATTATCAATTGTCCTGCCACTTGGCATTTTTCCTAGTCTAAAAATACCCAACATTTTTGAAAAATTTCCTAAAATTCACCAAAAGTTCTAAATCACTAAATACACTCTCCAAACCAGTTTTCAACATATAAAACCACAATTCTCAATATAATCACATTTATAAACAATTATACCCAGAATATGTCAATGAATGCATGTACAATCATTTTCATGTACAAAAATACCTATATTCACGTGTATGTGTATGTCATATTATGCATGAACTGCATTTTTTAATCTCTCATATTTACTATTCTAGTCTTAACATGGGTAACGGGATGTTACAATACATGCAGTCCAAACTTTTCCAAATTTGAAAACACTTGATTAACTCCTATCTCTAGCTTGAATTCATCACCAATTATACCTCAAATCCCAAATTAGATCATCCATATAACAACCTATAAACTACTGTTTTCATGTATTCAAAAACAAAACAGAAAAGTAACTAATTCACCCATCATTTTACAGCACAACTTCAACATCAACACTACATTCAATCCATGATAGTAATCAGTCATCATATCATATGCCACAAAGATCAGTATTTCACTTACTTCTTTAGCTTCAATTCCACCTCAATGTATCAAGTCTGCTTTGCCTCACATACATACAAGATCATCTCAAGAACAAGGTGGGAGTAGAATGGTTTTAGCAAAGACAAGAAGATGACAACAAATTCAACAACGTTATGCTTCTAAAACTATCTTGATGAAGGATTTTTGCATAGATTTTGGTGTGGCAATTGAACTGAATTTAGGCAAAACACAGAGATGTGAGAGGGAAGTACATTTTGGTAGTTAGAGGGAGGAGAGGGAGAGAGTACATTAGAAACAACAAATGAAGAGATTCTGCCATATGTGTGTTGTGTGGTGTAAGTGGAGAGGACACTTGTAAGTGTTTAGGCCAGCTACATGTCCTCTCTTTAGGCTACCAAATGTCACTTAGTTCCTAGGCCATTTCTCACTCAATTCTCTAAGCCATTTGTCACTTATTTTATAGGCTTAGTCATCCTAAATTTTCACATGTCAATTGTCTTATTACTTGAAATTTTTCCTAGTCTAAATGTACATATTAATCTATGAATCTTCCAATTATGACAAATAACTTCAAATTACTAATTGTAATCCATCAATTCTTTTAATTGGTAAATCAAAATACAAGACATTAGAACTGGACAATCATGTCTCAATTATTTAGAAACTTTCATGCCCCGGAACATGTCAATTGAGTGTAATTGTTTTCTAAATCAAAATTCATGTATGTATGCCCATATTATGCACGTGAATGAAATCATAAAAATCATATTCTAAATGCACCAAACTCATTCTAATATATTGTAATTAAGTAATCTAACACTTAATCCCTCAATAGGTTTGGAAATCGGCTATTACACAACTCTTGCAAAAACATATCTTATATGTTATTCCTAACCCTACCTATAAATTCATGTGATAATGAGTTTTCTCATCCAATACATACAAATTTAGTTAAGTTGTTATAAAACTACATATGTTCAAATTAAAGCGGCCTTGAGTTTGCTCAACAAGCCTACCATAAACGAAACTTCAGTTTATTCTTATAACAATGGAAGGTAATCATCACGTTCTCAACGTGTACTTAATATTCTAATAAAGGACTTAATTTTGTTTGTCTCATCAAACACAAAATTGTATGTAAAATATAACACATATAGAACATACAATTTTAACATACATCCAATATATATATCAACCATATAAATAAAGTATACAACTTATGCACTCATAATCAAATTATATGCATAAAACATCAAGCTTTGTTTAATTCTAGTTATTGTTCTTCATAATTTGAAATAATGTTTCCAACTCTTTGAAAAAAATTAAATTAGATTAAACTCAAATTTCTAAATAAACCAAATTCCTATTCCAAATAGAGATTTATTTTGATTTGAAAACAATTTTCAAATTCAATTGGAAACTATTTCTAATTATCTTAACTCCTGTAGCAAAATTTATTATAGCAAAATTTAATTTAAAAAATTTTTAAATAAATTTTCTACTTACTTATTACAGTTTAGGAAAATTCTTTTTTTCAAAATTATATAAGTAACATATTCTAATCTAAATAGAAAATTATTGATAATCTCATTAGAAATTGCTTTTCCTTAATTAGAAAACTATTTTCTAATATTAAAAGGAAACTATTTTCAAAATTAAATAAAAACTTTTAAATTTAATTAAGAAAGTCATTATATATTATTTATTTATTAATTAGAGAATATTTCTTTAACAAATTAGAAAAATATTTTTAAATATTAAAGAAAGCATATTTTTCTTAATTAATAAATGAAAAAAATCTTCAAAATTTAACTAAGAAAAATATTTTTTCTAATAAAATCAAGAAACTTATTATTCACAAATAAAGAAACAATTTCTAAATAAATTGAACAGTAATTCTCTAAACAAATAAATTATAAGTTTATATCAATCAAATTGAAATAAATAAATTTAGTTAAGAAACACCTTTGTTATTTACCTAAGAAAACAATTTTCTTAATTTTAAGGAGTCTAATTAATTAATTTCAATCTATTTGAAACTAATTAACTTTAATTTTAGAAACTAATTTTCTAATTAAATTAGAATCAATTTAATTATTAATCTTAATCATATTAAGAAAAATAATTACTTTAATTTTGAAATTAAGTTCTCATCTTAATTAATATAATCTCATTATATTGGTTATCTAGCATAATCTAATTATGAGAGATAACTTTTTTAAATATTTGTTTGATTCTAATTATTGATTTGATAATGAATTTAATTTAATAATTCAACTTTTTCAATTTAATTTAATAATTCAACTTTTGAAAAATTAAACTAAATTCCAAAGTATTTATAATAATAATTACTCCTTGAAAACAATTTTCAAATAACTAGAAAACACTTTTTCAATTTTAATAGGAATATAAACCAATTTAATCACCATTAAATTAATTTAACTAACATTAAGGCTTTAAAAATATTAAAATAACCAAATAAAAGCAAATGTGAAGAGTGCATGCCTCAGAAGTCTGTCACTGAAGTGAGTGTAGTGCGCGCGCCCTCAGCGAATGAGAGACATTGACTGGCGTGTGCACTTTACATGCCAACAACTACTTCTTCAATCTCACTCCCATAGCAACCGACGCGTGTCTCACGGGCACCCAACGTTTTTCACATAATTAGGTTTCTAAGTTTCTCCCGCTGCCATCCACGTTGTTCTCTCCTTGTCGTCGTTCACCTACCGTTCACCCTCGACGTGCTTCCTCCATTTGCATGCCATCGTTAGACCATCATGTTGCATTGCCATTGTCTTTTGTTTGCAGGCATTAAAGTCATCACTGGTTCTTCGCTGAATTAGGGGTGACCACTGATTCACGGTTGAACCAGCAGCCTTAACCGTTGGTTTCAACCCACCATTAACGGCGAATGCCATTGGTGATTAAACCATCACCAAATGTAGAAGGAACACGGAATTACAAAATTCCAGATCCAAGGAAGGTCAAACAGATGCAATTCCAAAAGCACAAATGCAGGCAGCAGATGCACACAAGGAGAGACAATTCTAGAACTTGAAACACAAAAATATGTTTTATAGAACACAAGAACATAGAACGTACGTAGAGGGATACAGAAAAACAATTTGTTAAAAGGCAAAACAAGATGCAATATATATGGCTTATTCCTAAGCCAAATTCTAGAAACAGAACAATTAGAGGCGTACATATTGAATTTCCATAAAATATAAATTGAACATGCATAACTTGTTCTAGCCAAAACTTCCATTTGTTTAATCAAATCAGTAACATTTAAGTAAATTTAATCAAATTATAGAATTAAAAATTTGACTTTGCTAACACTGTTGGTAAACTTGGCAGAGATCTAATCCCAATTGCACCGGAATAATTACGAAAAATTTTTATAATCTTTGATTTTTCAAAAATCAAGATCTTTTTAATTCTATAAAATGATTAACAAAAATCATAATAAAGTAGAAACTAAATTTGTATCTTATTTCGAAGCTTGATCCTTAATTATCTAGTCGTATCCCTCGAAACATTTTCAAAAATGATCCATCTCAACTACCGTAGCCACACAAATTTTCAGCCTCTAATGATATCCACATAATGGATTGAGAAAACTCTGTAACTCTTATAAAGAAGGTTGAGCAAAGTGCTAGCTCCATTAGAGCTTAAGCCTATTTATAATAGATTTTGGACCTTTTAGTAATTTAATTGAAATTAAATTCTATTTTCAATTAAAATTTAATTAAAATTACAAAAAATTTTAATTAAATACCAATTATCCCCAAATTAAATTCAATATCTCATATTGATCCTTATTTATTAAATATATTATATTTAATCATAAAGTTTATCAAACTTTACAATCAAGTCCAACTTGATTAAAATAACTTTGCTCTCTTCAACTTAATCTATATATGAGACCAATTAAGTTCCAAAACATGTTGGCAATGATTATAAATTATAATTCTAATTCATAATTAAAATTAGAAAATTAAAACCCTCTTTAATTTATCTTTAATTCTCCAATTAAACAATTTATACTCATAGATCAAGATTTGTGTCTATCAATGCATCATGACCATGTAAATATTTAGGAATGTCAAAGTGATTTTGACTAACCATTCCATATATGATTTTTTTTCGTATAATTCAATCCTTTCATCATATAATGTTCTTATTAGACATAGAGCATAATATTAATGTCTACTTTATTTTGAGTCCAATCATATTAATTCTCCGCTATTATTTATTGATTCAATTAATGACATTTGTTAACTATTTACAAAATGTCTTTCCACCTTAGTCAAGGATTTCCTAAATTAATACTAATCGAGAACAACGAAACATTAATTAGCGTAATGAATCTTATCTTAATCACACAACTACCACTATATAGTTCATGCTAAATCCAACAACTACTTATTGACCTACCTATGATTAAATAGGTCATAAGTAGTATCAAAACATAGCAATCCCTATATAAGATAACTTTGGTGATCTCAAATCAAACGATCACTTATACAATAGAATTCTAAAAATATACAAGTAATGTTCCAAATAGATTTTTGATATCGGATATGTTCAATGAACTTATTCTCTAACAAGCACTCATACGTTTGTTTAAGTATCTCTATACTTTAGCCTATGAGATCAACTACTTCCTTCATGAGAAAAATAACATGTGATAGTCTTTTTGTATTCTATTAATGTCTAATCTTAATATAACAATGACTAGGAACAATTTAGGGATAATACATAAATGCAATATGAATCTCATAATAATTTTATTTGCAATGCACAATTATCCCACGGACTTTATCATATACATCTAAACATGTACAAGATAAAAAATGTCTTTAATTTATATTATCACTAAACTACAACCAAAGTGATTGGTTGTAGGGCATAAACTAAAAGTTTCATCACTACAAAAAAACTGTCATTTCGTAACGAAAAATACCGACGGAAAACATAAATATTCCGTCGGTATCAAATATTACTGACGGAATGTACCGACAGACAAAAACGTCGTAAAATCGGCCGTAGCTAAATTTACCGACGGTACAAGAATATTCTGTCAGTAAAATGTACCATCAGTAAATTTAGCGTTGGAGAATGATTTACCGTCAGTAAATGTAGCGAAAACGTACCGACCGTCACAGTTGTTCCGTCCGTAAATTACCGACGGGTTAAAAATTTTCCAACGCTAAATTTACCGATGGTAAGTTCTTTAAACTATGTAAATTTAGCTACGAAATATTCTCCTACCGTCGATAAATTTACCGACGGTAACATGTTTTCTGTCTGTAAATTTGCTTAATAATTACCAACGGAATTTATCATCCGTTGATATATTTTATTAATTACCAACATAATATGTTCTTTTACCATCGGTAAAGTAGTTAGGAATTTACCGACGGATGGTTGTTTCCGTCGGTAAAGTTATTGCGTAATTTTTTAAAAAAAATTATTTTCATTATATTTAAATTATAATTGATGCATAATTTTAATAATTAAATATTTATAATATACATTTAATTTGGTT
>JANIIA010000010.1:13391142-13411640 GCA_027478495.1 Erythroxylum alaternifolium | reverse complement strand
TTATATTTTCTTATTTTAATTTAATATTTTATTATTTATAATTTTAAATTTATATGACTAATAATATATTTTTTAATCATTTATACAACAATTAATAGTTTATTAAATCAATTGGCTTTTTAGTCATTTTATCTCTTTTCAGCAACTGCAACCGCACTTGCTAAACACCTATTTTCACGTTTTAGCAGTTATCAAAACAACAATCCCAAACACATAAGTACTTATTGAAAATAAGTACTTATCATTTCAGCAGGTTATCAACTGCCACCTCTCCTCCAAACTAAGCCTTAATTCATCAAATCACATGACGTAGCTAGCGAAAGGAGAACAGTGAGCGCAGAAAGAGGGAGGCGCTGCTAGGGTCTTCGGTAGGGGTTATTAATGAGGCTTAAGTATTTTTTTTGAGAGACTCATGGAGGGCCAGACGTCCCGACGTTAGTTTGGAGGTGACATTGACTCTCCGACGATCTGAGTTAAGTGTATTTCACTATTTTTATTGTTTCTTTCTCTCATTAAGAATTGATTATATTATCTTGTGTTGATTGAATTGAGTATTGTGAAAAGAGGATTTTAATGCATTCATTGAATCGTTTATTTGCAGCCAATTGTTAGAATTTCGATATAATCTATAATTGTTATGTTGAAATTCATGTATAGCGACTAACGATTCGTAATCATTAAATATAACATAACTTTGATTAAATGACGTATCGTATATAGTTGTTGTCTTGATTAATCGGTTTTCCTAATTCGTAATACTTCTGCCTAATTAAATCTAGATATCGCATAATAGGTTCTTCGGTAGTTAGGTTTAATTAACGATCGTATCTTAATTAAATACTACTTAAGAGAAAACTCGGAGTTAATTATTATCTCACGATTAATAGTTGCTATGAGAGGTTTAAGCATAAAAAATCAATGAAATATGTTTAATTAGGGTGTAGGCCGAGATTAAATTAAAAAACCAATTCTTTACCGAATTTTCTACTTTTATTATTTTTCGCATATTTTCTTTAATTTGTTTTCATTAGGTTCGTTTTTATTTTATTTTCTTATTTCTAAAAATCCAAAACCCTCCATTAAACCTAAACACTAGTTACTTTTATTTTAAAAACTTTATACATACTCTTTGTAGGATTGATATAGACTCACCGCTACTATAATAATAGGTCTAATTATTTTATTTTGACCAATATTATGACTCGCTGCCATCATCTTAACAATAATATTCAATTGTGTTAAGATGCAATTGGCCGAGAGGAAAAAAGAAGTGGCACCACTTTCCTTATCTTTCGCACTCTCCGTGATTTTCAACTTGGGGTTGTTCTCGCTTTTGCCAAATTGCTCAAAGCAGCAGTCGAAAGAATCCTGGCTACTTGGAATTTGGTTTTGGGTTTGGACATTTACTTTCGGTGTCAACATTTTCACCTGGACACGCCAATCATTAAGGAAAGCGTGTGGAGAAGTGTTCGTTGGAGGAGACTTTCATGGAAGGGTAAATAAATATATTTGCTTTCAATGGTGGTTTTCACGGCGTCCATTGAGAGCTGACCTCACAACTCAAGTTTTGCAGTTCGCTGTTAATGTATGTGCAGAACTGCAATAATTTCAGTAGAGATTTGCTTATGATCTTTTTTTATAAATAAAAAATTTTATTAAGGTAAGCCACAAAGAATTGGATTAGCAAAAAACAGGCCAATCCATTACTCCAGATGCTTTGCACAGTTACGACTGGTTTGATAACAAATAATGGAAAGGTGAAAATGAGAATGCAAATTTGATTCCTTAATTTTTATTTGTGTAGTTATTAAAAGTGGATAAAATAAGGAATAAAAAATTTGTAAATAATCTTGGATTTTTATTTCTAAAGATATTGTTGAAATCAAATATCATAAACAACAAATAAATAGTCGTAGAAATAAAAATGAAATTTTCGATCGTATTCATTTAACACAACTTCTCTCTTTCCTCTCTTTTTTGTGTTTCTTCTCAACTGAATCTCTTCCATCTTCCTCTCTGTTTGCTTCTCAACATATCTCTCTCGGTAAATTCTTATGGGTCTAAACTTCATTTTAATCTCTTTATTTTTTTACGGTGATAGATTTGTGTTTGGTGTACTGTTGTTTACTTGAATTATTGCATTAGTTATTGCGTGATGATTGTATTTATCGCTATTGTTTTTTAGTATGAATTGCACAAACGTTAATTTTAATTGAATCACACAAATCACTTAAGTTGAAAGTTCTTATGTAGAAATATATTGATACGATAAAATTTCGCAGAGTCAACAATCGTTTGCCGCTATTCTTTTGGATGTACATCGGATAAATTTCTGGATTGACGCAATAACTTATAAATCACGTCAATTGGGTACTCCGCACTAGGCAAGCCTCGTACGACAGGCTCGATCAAGAGAGTATAGGTAGGGAGATTCGAACACAGGACCTTTTAACCTCATGTTTCTCTATTCTACCAACTCGACCACCCCCTAAGGAGCTCCAACTTTTACGCGTCTCTATATAATACCTTACAGTTCTATAACTCTTTCCAAACTACTCTTATTTACTAGGTTCTTGCTTTGATTTTTCCTATTCCATAAATTGACTTGCATGATATTTGATTTGACCATCTTAAACAACTCTTTATAATATAACTTCTAGTAGAAGTTATTGCTTCATTGATATGATAACACATATTCTGCATTATTTATCTTAGCAATTTTAATACTCATTCTTTTCAGTTAATTTTTGATCTACTGCCATACACCTAACTGATGTAATCTTTGTTTTTATTGAAAATTGTTCATATACTATAGGTTGAGTTTGTGAAAAGCACTTCTTTATTTAAATGACTTGGACACCTATTTGATAACCTATGTTTAAGATTCTAATCTTTTCACATTATTAAGTAGATGTGCTTAATATGGATAGTTGTTTTTTTGAGTACCTCGTCTCTATCCAAATTAATCATTAGTATCCACATTGATAGAATTGGAGTTCATGTACTCAGTTTTCTTTTTGTTATTTAGAACATTACCCGAATGGTTATCTATCATACCAAATAGTAATGTGTTTTAGCATTGGGTGTGCCTCGACAAATGGTGCACGTTGGAATATAGGCTTGGATGTGTTTAATCAATATCTTCATAAATAGTCTAAAAACAAAGATATAAACCATTTAGAGAAGGAATTCTTTTGTGCCACCCTTTGTAGTTCAGATTTTAGAGATTGTCTATTTATTAGTTTCCTTTTAGCCATCAATAAAAAGGCTGGTGAATTTGTCGGTACTTCGTACTTAGGGGGTCATATTCATGTTTTATTGAACCAGTATATATATATGTACCTAAATCATAATGTGGTTAATGACAATGAATGGTTTAATTTTTAAAATATATTTCATGGTTATTATTATTGTTGTTATTGAATGGATTTTATGGCTCAAACACCTCGATATTATGATTTTCTACACTTATGGTACATATTAAAAAGAAGAAGGATGAGAATTATTGTGACATTGTTATGTTTATATCATATCTACTCAGGAGGCATATATTAAGAATGATAAAAGAACTTAGTAGGCATAATCCAATCAATTTTGAATAACACATCTTAATGGTATGATTATAGACGGTGACATTGCATTCATTGAGAAACTTCATAAAGATAGGTGTACTTTTTGCATATTATTCTCAATGCTTTGGAATATTGGTGGATTAAAAGATACTAAAAATATAGATTTTGAGGAAATGGTAGCAATATTTTTACATTTCCTTACATTTGATAAGAGAAATTAAGAAATCAAGTACATGAGGGATGGAAAGTAGACATTGTCATAATGTATTAAGAGTTGTGCTTAAGTTATCGAAAGTTATACTTAAAAGCCCTGAACCTATCCCTCGTAATAGCACCAAAGAAAGATGTAAGTGGTTTAAGGTAATAATATTTATTTGTAGTTTTATTTGGTACACAATTTATTTTTGGTTGATAATGACAATATAATTTTTCTAATTTTAGAATTGCTTAGGACCTTTAGATGATACATATATTAAGGTAACTGTACCAAATATTAAAAAAAAGCTCTATATCATAATAAGAAGAATGAGATTGCCACAAATGTCTTAGGCGTGTATTCTATGCACAAACAATTTATATAAATACTACCTAGTTTGGAAGGTCCACCTATTGATAGTACGGTGCTTCTAGATGCATTATTTGGAAGAAATGAATTAAAATTTCTTGGGGGTGAGATATTCAATGTTATATATCCAAATTATTTTTCATATATTAAAAGCAAGTAGTTAATATATTTAACATATTATGTAATAGGTCGATATTATCTTATTAATATTTAATATAGAGATTGTGAGGGATTTCTGGTACTATATAAATGTCAACGATATCATCTTACTAATTGGAGATTAAGACATCAACCAAACACTCAAGAAGAGTATTTCAATATGAAACATTCTTCAGCTAGAAATGTTATTGAAAGGACATTTAGATAACTAAAGTTACGATAGGGAATCTTAAGAAGCCCCTTTTATTATACAAGTAACACTGTCAATAAGTGAGGAAAATCCACTAAAAGATGAGTACATTTAATGACCATGTTGATTACATTAATGATATTGAAACATATGATCAATGGACAACATGGAGAGATAATTTAACAAGGGAAATGTTTATATCATAAACAGCTAGAAGAGGTCATTGACATTTATTATTAATAATTTCTATAATTTACTTACTTGATATTTTCTTGAAAATTATTTATTAAAATAGGTGCATATTTTAGCTAATAATATTTGACTATTGTATTTTGAATATGTTAAAGGTTGAATCATTAAATCCATATAAACTATATGTAGCATATATAAATGTAGCTTTTTGGTCATTAACATTTGACAGTACATATTTTAGACATATATTAATATATTTATGATTACTTTTAATATTATATATTGTTGTCTTAATAAAAATTAATGTATGTTGATGCTAACAAAAGGAAAAACTATTTTTTTGTTATTAAATACTATTGCCTAAAAAATCCTATTCATTGCCTTATAAAGATTTAGACTGCTATAGTTTGAAAAATGCTTTGTTGCCTTAATCAAAATTTTAGGCAACATTATTTATTTTGTTGCCTAATAAAAAAAATTATGTTGCCTTACACGTTTGTTTGTCATCTAAAGCTCTTTTTGCTATAGTTTCATGAATATTATTTATTTCTTTTTGGTCGGGTTGTCGAAGCCTCCAAAATAATACCGTTTCTCCAAATGTTTGTAGTAGTCGTGGAACCAAGTCGAATCCTTAGAGAACTGAATACTAGTTTCTTAATTTCAAGAAATAAAATTAAGGGGGGTGGTTGATTAAGAATCTGATTAACTAAAAATAACACGAAAACAAATTAAATCAACTAAATTTAAATACGAGAAAGTCAAGATTACCAAACTTCAATTCAAGGGAAAGATCTCATCTAATTGTAACATTGATCATTGGTTTAAAAAGAATATTTTCACAATTCAAGCAGTCAGTCCGAACATATTAGGATAGCCCTAATAATTCTCAAAATTTTCTAAATTAATTGGTTCAAACCCAGCATTTAAACCAAAACTTATCATTTATTGACCGGGTGTGATAACGATCCATATCAGATAAATGATAGCAATAAGCTCCATGAAAAAGATTAAACCCTAAATTAAATAATCAAGATAACTACAACTATTCAATTTAGTTTTTTTGTTTATCATAAGTTAAATGTGGAAATTCATAAATAACTTATTTTCTATTTATACCAATCCTTCATAACAATTACGGATCAATGAATTTCTAGATAGCGATAGAATCATTAATATTAAATTAAATTGTCAGATTAATCGAATATTTATCATTTATGAAATATAAGAACTCAAAACAAGAAATAATTGAATTAAAATGTGAATAAAAGTTTGAAACACAAAACCTCACAAGCTTACAATGAGAGTATTGAATCCCTTTGAATCAGAAAGATGAGTTTAACCATACATGACTTTTGCTCCAATAACAAAAATAGAAGAAAGACTAAAGAATTGCTAAAAACATAAGAAGAGAGAACCCCTTTTCTGTTGTGAGAAATGCTCCTTTTATAGGGTTTTCGAACCTAATCCTAAGCTAACTCTAACTTGTAAAGATGTTTTTCTAAAACAAATTGAAAATCAAACTCCTTCATGATAAGGATAAGGCGAAGTCTTCCAGTCAAACTCTAACTCTTCAAATGATCAACCTTATCCACTGCAACCATCTCTTAACCTTATCCAAAATTTGTCATTATTATCAATAGAGTTCTAATTTGATGCAATCACTACTTTTCATCTCCTAAAACAAAACAAACATTAATTTCCATATTTAAGCATAAAAATAAATTCAAAACAAAGGAGATAATATCAAATAATTAGTCCAGATGAGATCTTATCAAATTCCTCCACACTGGACTCATGCTTGTCCTCAAGCATACATCAATTCAATACATTAATAATCTTCACAACAACCTCTCATCTCCTTTCATGTCATCCAAAAATATCTAAAAGCTAATTCACATTTAGGAGTTAAATAAAATAACAATAGAGAGAATAAGCATTCATAGCACACATTGTTAAAATATAATATCTCATCAATTCCATCAAAATCAAGTGAACAAGACTTGATACCCTCACAAGGATTTCACTCTATACACTCAAAGTGTTTAGGGTTCATTAAGCTCTTAAATCAAAACATAGCTAGTTATTTCCATAAGCTTGCTTAAGAATCATATCTCTACCACTAAACAAAATGAACCTAATATATAAATCAAAGGGACTTAATAAGGGTTGTAACGTGGCTTAGGTAAGGTATGACAAAAGGAACTTGTTGGCTAAATAAATTGAAGGGAATCATACAAACTTATCCACACAATTATCAATTTAAATCAAAACTCAAATAACATCTCTTTCAATCACTTTTTCTTTTCTTTTATTTTCTTTTTATCTTTTTTATCTTTTTTCTCTTTTTTTTTAAAAAAATATCAAAGAGGAGATTTTGTTTTTTTTCTTCTCCTCCATTCTAAAAAAAAATCAAAACAATGCAACTTGAATCATCTAATTAACTTTTCATGCAAATAGTTAAAATCCTATGCAAATAAGCTCGATACAATCCTTCAATTTAATGGTTCAAAATTATTAAGGATATCAACAAAAAAAGGGTAAAATCAACTTATAACAAGGTTATTATACAAGAAAGAAAGGTTAAGGCTTAAATTGATTTTCTAAGGACAAAAAGTAAGGTAGGTGTGTTTGGGTCAAAAAATGGTAATCCTAAATGCCCTTATCATCTTTATACACAAATTCATAAAAAAATATGGTCTCAACACGTATTTAAAAGCAAGTTCTAGCATAGACAAGCTATGTTTGATGAAACATAACAAAAAAGATATATGAGCACATATGTGATGAATGCTCTTAGGCTCAACCGTCACGTAGGTGTCAAAAATTGCATCAAGTCCTGCATGCTTTTCATTCAACAAAATCAATGAGATTCCTTGAAAATTTTAATGAAAACAATAATCATGCTTGTCTCTCTCATGCATTAGAACTTAAACCGAAAATGCATCCTAACTTAAGAATTATTCATAAACAACAATCAGAAAATTATGAAGCTATCATGAGGAATAATTAATATATGAATCAACATATCATTAGTCCAAGCACAACTCACAAAGTTTATCAAAATGAAAACACTCGCTCCACCACGCCTAAATCATACATTGTCCCTAATGTATGCATAAGATACTTACACTCAATAAATTTAATCAATGAAAATAAATAATTGAGGACTTCCCTGAATGGTCAGTATCTGAAAATTATCCGCGCACGCTTCTTTGTGGTATTGGTTTCTGAGCCTACAACAGATTTAGCATTCATCGGTAAGTTACCTTTTGCTGCGGTCTTGGTAGTAGCCTTAGAACGCCCCATTACACTAAACAAAATAAACAAAAATTACTTGAAAAAATATTAACAACAACTGAATAATAATTGAAATTAAACTAAAAGAAAGATTAGCTAAAAGTAATTAATAAGAAAAAAGTAATTAAAATATTAAAAATAAAACTTTAAAAAATAATTTAATTTTTTAAAGCCAATAATTTATTTTTAAAAAATAAACAAATGCATCCTAGCAAGAACTAAAACAAAACAAAACAAAATAAAACTATCGGTTGCCTCTCAAAAAACTCAATTGTTTAACATCGTTATGCTCGACGTGGCCAGTTCTTCCCAAAGTTCTATATAATTACAATTTTGTGCTCCTTAAGTAGTGCTACTAGCCCTTCTTCTTGCTCTTTAGTCAACCTTTTTGAAATGATTATGGGTAATGATTCTCCATCACCTAAATAGACATACTTTAAGCGATCAGGTAACACCTTCAATTCTATCTTTGGAGCCTGCAAAATAGAAGGAAAGATTTTCTTGTGAATTATAGTAATTTCATTTTTCAAAATTTCTGAATCTATTAGCATTGTTGACAATGGTTCTACAACTTCACAAGTTTCATCAACTTGCTCGTTCAATTCTAATTTAGCTTTAAGCTCTAACTCGTCTTCATCACTTTCTTCCTTAAACATATCTAGCACAAATGAATCCATAATATCCATATGATAAATGGATTCGAAATCATTCGAGTACTTCATTGCTTCATAAATATTGAATTTTATGATTTCTCCATCAAACTTTACAGAAAGAGTACCCTTATGCACATTGTTTATCATCTTAGCCGTCTTCATAAATGGCCTACCCAACAAAATCAAAGCTAAATTTTTCACACTATCTCCATCCATTTTTAAGAAGTAAAAATCCACTGAAAATACTAAACCATTAACTTGGACTAAAATATCCTCAATAACTCCAATAGGATGCACATACGAACGATCAGCTAGTTGGATTATCACATTAGTTTCTTATAAAGAACTTAGATTTAAAGTTCGGTAAATTGAGTATAACATGACATTAATAGATGCACCTAAGTCTAGCATGGCATGCTCAATTTTTCTATTACCAATAACACATGAAAGTGTAAACATACCTGGATCTTTACATTTTTCCAGTAATTTCCTATTTATCACAGCTGATACATTCTTACATAAAATTATTCTCTCCTTATCTTTTATCTTTCTTTTATCTGTGCACAACTCCTTTAAGAATTTTGCATATTTAGGAACTTGCTTAATGGCTTCTAGAAGTGGTATATAGATTTCTACCTTTTTGAAAGTTTTCTAAGATCTCTCTTATATATTCATCATCTTTTGGTTTAGCCAACTTGCTAGGAAAAGGAGGTAAACGTGCATTAATTGATATTGATATTGATGAATTATTTTTTACCTTTATTGATTCTTTAGTTGGAAGTTCTTCCTTCTTTTCTCCATCATCGTGCATTTTTATCTCCATTGGTAAAGAAGTTCTAGATTGAATTTTCTTTCCACTTCTCAAAGTCGTTCCACTTACATTCTCCTCTAGGTTCATCACAAGTTTGGAAAGGTAATTTCCCTGATGCTTGCACTTCCAATTTACTTATCGACGTGACTAATTGAGTGATCTGATTTTTCAAGTTTTGAAGGCTTGCCCTTGTTTCCTGTTGAAATTGTTAAGTATTATTAGCAAGCGCCTTAATAATTTCATTTAAAGACATACCTGGATTTGAAGATTGAGGTTGAGAATATATAAGAGCTTGAGGTTGTTTAAAAGTGTGAGGTTGATATTGTTGTTGGCCTCTTTGATTTCCATAGCTCAAGTTTGGATGATCCCTCCATCCTGGATTGTAGTAATTGGAATAAGGGTCATACTTTCGTTGAGGTTGATCAGGAAAGCCTCTATTGCAGTAGCTTCCTGAAGAGAGTGTGTTGCAATGTAGGGCATATATTCATAAGATGTCAAGAGAATGAGTATATTTTGCACACTCTTGTCAATTGCAATTGACCTATAAACATTTGACGAACTAGAGCTGTTAGATCAAAAATTTTATCTTCAAGGTGTGTGTTACTTACCTTATTCACACGCTTAATAACTCCATCCATCCTTGTCCCAAACTGTTGAGAATTTTTGGCCATAATTGATATCAAGTGTTTGGCTACCTTACGTATTTTATTTACTAGAGCTCCTCTATTAGCTGTATCGACCATACTTCGATCTATTGGCAATAGTCCTTTATAAAAGTATTGAATCAGAAGTTGATCGGGAATTTAATGATGTGGATAACTAGCACATAGCTTCTTAAACCTTTCCCAATATTCATATAATGTTTCTCCTGTAATTTATCTTATCCCGTATATCTCCTTTCTGATATTCGCTGCTCTTGATGCAGGAAAGAACTTCTCCAAAAACATTCTTTTCATCTCATTCCATGTTGTTACTGAGCCAGTGGAAGATAATGTAGCCAATCCTTTACCTTATCTTTTAAAGAGAACGAAAAGGCCTTGAGATTAATTTATTCTTCTGTTACCCCTTTTGGCTTCATTCCAGAATAGACAATATGAAATTCTCTCAAGTGTTTACGCGAATCTTCACCTGCAAGGCCACAAAAAATAGGTAGTAAGTGAATCAAACCAGATTTCAATTCGAAATCTACCTTAACATCTGGAAATTGAATGCATAAAGGTTGTTGATTCAAATTTAGTGCCACTAACCCCCGCAATGTTCCGGGATTGAGAGTTGTCATCTTTTCATTCTCTTCTTGAAAATTAGAGTCTTCACTAATTGTTAGATCTACTTCAACTTTCACGTCTGGAGGTGAATAATCGCTTCCCTGTCTGAGAATCATGAGTCATACAAGACAAGAGGTCAAGTAACTGTAAAAATAAAACGCAAAGAAACTAAGAACTTGAAATAGTTCCCAAGCAACGACGTCAAAATTTGGTAGGGTTGTCGAAGCCCCCAAAATAATATCGATTCTTTAAACTTTTGTAGTAGTCGTCGAATCAGGTCGAATCCTTAGAGAACTGAGCACTAGTTTCTTAATTTCAAGTAATAAAATAAAAGGGGGGGGTTTTGATTAAGAAACTGATTAACTAAAAATAAGACAAAAAATTTAAATACGAGAAAGTCAAGATTACCAAAAGAAACTGATTAACTAAAAATAAGACAAAAACAAATTAAATCAACTAAATTTAAATATGAGAAACTCAAGATTACCAAACTCCAATTCAAGGGAAAGATCTCATCTAATTGTAACATTGATCATTGGTTCAAAAAGAATATTTTCACGATTTAAGCAGTTAGTCTGAAACATATTAGGATAGCTGTAATAAGTATCAAATTTTCCTAAATTAATTAGTTCAAACCATCATCCAAACTAAAACTTATTATCTATTGACTTGGTGTTATAGCATTCCATATCAAATAAATGATAGCAATAAGCTCCACGAAAAAGACTAAACCCTAAATTAAATAATCGAGATAAATGCAACTATTTAATTTAGTTTTCTTGTTTATCATAAGTTAAATATGAAAATTCATAAATAACCTATTTGCTACTTGTACCAATCCATCATGACAATTACGGATCGCTGAATTCCTAGATAGTGATAAAATAATCAATATTTAGTTAAATTGTCAGATTAATCGAATATCTATCATTCATGAAGTATAAGAACTCAAAATAAGAAATAATTGAATTAAAACGTTAATAAAAGTTTGAAATACAAAATCTCACAAGCTTACAATTAGAGTATTGAATCCCCTTGAATCAGAAAGATAAGTTTAACCACACATGAGTTTTGCTCCAATAACAAAAATAAAAGAAAGACTAAAGAATCGCTAAAAACGTAAGAAGAGAGAACCCCTTTTCTATTGTGAGAAACGCCCCTTTGATAAGGTTTACTAATCTAATCCTAATATAACTCTAACTTGTAAAGATGACTATCTAAAATGAATTGAAAATCAAACTCCTTCATGATAAGGATAAAGCAAAATCTTCCAGTCAAACTCCAATTCTTTAAGTGATCAGCCTTATTCAATGCAACAATCTCTTCACTTTATCCAAAATTTGTCATTATCATCAATACAGTCTCAATTTGATGTAATCTTTACTTTTCATCTCCTAAAACAAAACAAACATTAATTTCCATATTTAAGCACAAAAATAAATTCAAAACAAAGGAGATAAAAATCAAATAATTAGTCAAGATGAGATCTTATCACTTTTACATATGCAATATCTCAATTATTTTTATTTGTTTTCTTATGCTTATAATTTTTAATTGTATATCTTTTATAAATGGAATCTCATGAAAAAAATAAAAATAATATGTATAACTATTCAAGGAAGAGGGAAAAATAAAAAATATTGGAATAGTGAGGAAGAGAAACTACTTGTTGACATATTTTATAATCTGACAGGTACTACGTGGAAGACAGATTGTAACTATAAGAATAGATATTATACTAAAATTAAAAGGCGTCCTAAAGAATGAATACTTGAAACTAATCTTAAAACAAAACCTCACACTGAATCCAAAGTTAAAATTTTAAAGAAGCTACTTGGATGCATATTGGATATTCAAAAAAATTGGTAGCGAACTTGAATAGGATGATGATAGAAAAAAAAGGTGATTGGTGATAAAGACATTTATATGGGTTGGGCAACGATATAAATAAAAATTTTATCTTTTTACTATTTAGTTTTATTAGAATTTTTTATTTGTGCACACAATTATTTATGATAATATTGTTATTATTATGTAAAATCATGAAGGAACATCAACTTTATAAATGAAACTATTTGTCCATTTCGATCAACTAGCTGAAATTTATGTAAAATATAGGGCAATAGGAAATAGAACTCAAGGTCCAAGTAAAGCAAGTATAAGAGGAAATGATAATAACATTGAAACATGTAGTAAATAATATGCAGTCAAATATTAGAAATGATGAAGAATGTGTGACTCAATACAGTTTAACATCACCACTTGAACCTAAAAAAATAAAGTGCAAGAAGAGCATGGATCCACTTCATGCAGAACTTTTGAAGCAATCAAATTATATAAAAAGCTTGGTTGAATACTTGAATTTGAACATGAATATGCTTTGTATTTAAAAGGTATGAGAAAAAAACACTTACTTTTTTATGGATATTAGTGAGAAAATAGCTCAAATATTTGATCCGATGAAAGAGGATGGAGGACTTTCATTAATGAAGTTGGTTAACGCAATAAAATTGACCAGTGAAGATGATAAAAAGGTTGAGGACTTTTTTAGTATGCTCAGACAATTCAATTTGGCAATTTAGTTGGGTAGCCTGAAGCTCAATCTAGCTTGGGCTAAATATATTTTTTTAATTTTTAAAAACTAAAAGTGATATGTTTTATCTAAAAATTTTGGGCTTCAGGCTGGACTAGGTCAGACATCCAGAGCCAAAACCT
Source organism: Erythroxylum alaternifolium (assembly GCA_027478495.1). Lineage (NCBI taxonomy): Eukaryota > Viridiplantae > Streptophyta > Magnoliopsida > Malpighiales > Erythroxylaceae > Erythroxylum > Erythroxylum alaternifolium. The sequence continues at coordinate 13,398,221 of JANIIA010000010.1, read as the reverse complement.
AGCCCAAAATTTGAAAATTTGAAAATAGAAAAGTCTAAGCCCAACCTAAAGAATGGTTAACTTAAGTCCTTTAACTTTGGATTGGTCGAACTAAACAAATTTTGCTACCATTATCGACAATTACAAAGTACTGTTTGCACGAAACATACTCGAGTCATCTCAATGATCACATGATATTATCTAATTTATTTGAGAGTTTAAGATAACTTTATTTTCTTAGACAATTAATTATTTTGATTGATTCTTATTAACATATTATTATCGTAATTGCACATTACTTTATTAAATTTATTTAATAACTATTTTTTATTTTGTTGTTGTGTATCAATAAAACAAGTTTTTTATATTTCTTTAATTTTATTCTTATAAGAAAGATCATTCACAATTGTTTAAAAATTAATAATTTATTAAATTATCAAAAAATAATTTAAAATAATTATTTATTAAATACGAAATTTTATAATTATTTATTTATAAAATCAATCATATAATGACCAAGTATAAGTAAAAAAATTCATTATCATTCCTAATATTTGATACCAAATATGAACCATATTATTAATCTTTTTGATTCGATTTTTAGTGATTAAATACCAGACATGCATGATCAGGAATTTGATTCCTATTCCCATTCCTTTTTTCTATTCTCATTACTATTTTTTATTTCAATTCTTGTATCATTGATTACAAAAACGAGCCTTAAATTTACAATAGTAAGGAAGGAGGAAAATTTGAATACACAATTATAATGGACTCCAGAACGATTCGTATTAGAACATTTAAAAATATCCATCCCAGAAAAGCTAAATGCTTTGTGTTTATACTTAATCAAGAAAGTAGATTTGATAAAGCATCTAAAAATTATCTTTTACCCGAGAACTTTTAATGATTAAAAGGACATCGATTCTGAGATTTCCAAATGTCCCATGCAATGAGTTGCCAAAGTAGTGTCCGAAACTCATTTTGAAGCTTTTCCCACACTAAGAAAACAAATTTAGAGATAGATTTTCTATCATCTAAATCTTCTCCTTAGTCTATGTCTATATATCCTTGTATACATAAGTCATTGCCTTGATAATATAGTGCATAGTCCACTGTACCTTTTAGATACCTTAATATTCTCTTTATTGCTTTCTAATATGCTTGTCCTATATTTGACTGATATCTGCTCCTAGTTCTAACATCATAACAAATATATGATCTTGTACATATCATTATATACATAAGGCTTCCAACCGCATTAAAATAAGGAATTTGCTCCATTTGTTCCCTTTCTTGTGGCGTAAATGACATAACTTCTTACTAAGACCTTTGTCTTTAGCAATAGGATTATCTATTGGATTGAAATCTTACACACAGAATCATTATAAAATCTTTCGCTTGAAAAAGCAACAAATATCTTTTTGAATGATCTCTTAAAATCTTAACTCCAAGAATGTATGTAGCTTTACCCATATCTTTCATCTTAAATTCAGATGACAACAAATCTTTGATTTTCTTGACAAACACACCGTTATTGCAACAATCAAAATGTGATATACATTTAAGGATAAAATTACAAATTTATCTTTAGATCTCTTAATATATGCACAATGGTCTTCATCGAGCATATGAAAATCAAACGAAATGATTACCTTATGAAAACTTATATACCACTGCCTTAAAGACTGCTTCAAACAATAAATCAATTTTAATAAGTGACACACTTTATGTTCTTGTTCTATCTTATTGAACCCTATAGGTTGTTCCATATAGATTTATTATTCTAATTCTCCATTTAGAACAACAATCTTTACATACATTTGATATAATTCAAGATCCAAACTGTTTATTATAGTTATGATTAGATGAATAGAAGCAAACCTCACATCATGGGAAAATTTTTCATCATAATCAATTTCCCAAGGTAGATTTCTGCTTTTTTATAACTCATACAGAATAATTGTAACTAATTTGGCAGGCATTTGATTAAGTACATAAATTGTCATTGGAAATGCATCATCCCGAAAGGTGATTAACAATTTTGCTTATGTCATCATGGACTTAATCATTTCTATTAGTGTTCTATTACATCTTTTTCCTACACCATTTTATTGTTTTTGGAGTACTCAATTATCTGTCCATCCTTTTTTCATTATAAAGTATTTTTTAACTTATCAGACAAGTACTCTTGTCCTTAATCAGTTCAGAATGCTTTTATATTCCTTTCTAATTAATTCTTAACTAAATTCATGTATTTGATAAAACAAAATAATGCTTCTGATTTGTGAGAAAGCAAATAGATGTGACCATACTGATTATAATAATCTATAAAAGTAATAAAGTACACAAACTTACATTTTACCCTTACTTTCATTGGACCAAAAAAGTCATAATGAACTAATTGCAATGAGTATGAAGCTCGTATTCCCTTTTTTAAAGGTTTTCTAACCATTTTCTCAACTAGACAACGTTCACACGTAGTTAGATCTATTTAACGTAGATTACGTAACAAACCCTCTTTATCCAATCGATTTATATGATTTTGACCAATATAACATAGTCTAGCATTCCATAAGATTGTATCATTATTTGAAGTACTAGATGATGTAAATAATGTATATCTAATATTATTATTTGTAGCACGACATCCACGATAATAAAACCATGACTATAATAAATATTTATAAGGTACAAATCTATTCCATCATTATGGAAGTTCACATGAAAACTAAGTTTAACTAACATCAACATAAAAAGACGATTTTATCGGATCTGTGGAGCATACGACACTTCATATAGGATGAGGAGTTAGACCACCACGCATATCTAATTTTCATATGCCAATCCCTTGTCTAACTACTTTTGAATTGTCAACTATATAAAGCTATATAATTTTATTTGGGATTTTTTTGAACTTTATGAAGGCATCTCTATCCTTTGCTACATAGTTAGTTGCTCTTGAGTCTACAATCTACAAAGGATTTGATTCAATTAGAAAAAGAGAACAAGAAACATTCACTAAATAAATTTCTTTATTATAACGTTGTATCTTTTTAGACTCGTTATAATCACAAGCGAAGTGACCATTATTACGACAATTATAACACTTGATATGTTTCATATTCCTCTTCTTTAAAGGACACTTGCCCTTTCCATGTTGATTCCGCTTGGCCTTCTTGGAGTCCTCACCAGAGTGGTGGTGTCTCTTATTATTTTGTCCACTTATGCCCACCATAAAGCTTGCACTTATGGTTCATAGTTCCATATGAGTTAGAGCTAACTGTATATACCTCAAAAGACATCTTTGAGGCTTCTAAACATTTTTCTTCTAATATGAGATGCCTCGTAGCATCTCCTACGGTCTTGATGCTCTCATTATAAGCTAGATGCATCTTTATATGCTCTAAACTTTGAGGTAAAGAGTGAATTATAGCTTGCACTTATTGCTTATCAAAAAAGTTGTGACCAACATCCCTCAACTCATTTATCAAGTTCGACATTTGCCTAAGATGGTTTTTACATTATACAACATAAACGCTTCTTTTATATATCAAACCTAATAGTGAGTGACCATATCTTGGTCATTGAGGTTCTCCCAAATCATGTAGCTAAAGCAGAAAACATGTCTTTATTAGTTTCATATTTTCCGAACTCACATTTGATGTCATTATTCATGCTACTCAACAACATAATGTGAGTCAATGAGTTCTTCTTCTTTCAAATCTCATACCTATTTCCCTCCTCATGAGCATCTATGGTCATGTTCAATGGCTCAAGAGCCTCTTACTCTTCTAGTATATATTGGATTTCATGCTCCATATTTCATAGTGGTCGCCTTTTAGTTCTCACCCTTACTGAATTTAGTAACAATATTCGTTGAACCAATAGCTATTGTTGAAACACTAAGTTTCTACAAACAAAAGGAAAATTTATCATACACTTCAATGTCATATAAATTGTGTAAAGAGTGACTAATCGGATTTCAAACGATTATGGAATTGAAAGAACATATATGTGTTCAATCATCATTCATACTACAATTGAGTATCAATTGTCATACTTTGCATGAACTCATTACATATAGTACATATCACATATGTTATAATATATCAATCATGTGAATTCATAAACGAACAAACTACATCTAGTTCATAACAACAGATTTCATATTACATAAGTTATTTGTTCAATATATATATTAACTATAAACAACAAATCCTACACAGAATAAAGTTAATGAGTTTGTGTGACAAAGTTCACAAAGCTTGACTTGAAATATTTATAACTACTTCTATCAGGAAACTAACGGGGTACAAAGTTATAATTAGTTCTCTTCTTTGAATTTCCTTCGTAAGTGTCTTCATTAGCCAATCTTATGTCTTTGTTTTGGGTGCTTCCAAATTTCAGAGTATTCTTAATAGTTCACCTTCAGGTTGTGATAATATTGAAAGTAAAGTCATATATTTTACGTCGATTTGGGCGTAAGCCAAACAACCATTGAAATACAATTTTTGCATCAAATTATTAGCTGCAATCACATGTTATGTTAGGTCCTCTCCATATACAATGCACATATTGAATAACCACGCTAACATCATAATGACACGTCTTATCGTTGTTGTAGTACAAGAAATTTAGGTATCACCTGAATAATTGACATTCTCCCAAAAAATAATTTTTCAAGTATCAAAAACTTATACCTATAAAATAAGCAAATTATTTTACTAACATAACGAGGAACCGTTGCTCATAGACTCCATCTCATAACTCTAATTAATTAAATTCATTTACTTAGAAAAGTAATTCTAATTTAATTTAACATCTAAAGAATTTTGATTTAAGTAAAAACTTGTTTCTAATTGCACTGAATTTTTTTAATGCTTATCAAATTAGAAACTTATTTCTGATTCTTGTTATATTAATGATGTCAATTTAATTAGAAACTTATCTTGAATTATATAAATTGTTTGATTTATAATTTACTCAATTAGAAACTTATTTCTAGTTTATTATTAGTGAACTTATGAACATAAACGTAATTAGAAACTTATCTCTAAATCAAAATTAAACTAATCAATATTTAAATTTCTAAATTGTTTAAAAACTTTTTAAAAAATATTATTAAAGTCATTCCAAATTTTCAATATTAGTAAATTTAAAAACTCGTCATTTAGGCCTATACTAACTTTCACTAAAGTCAAAATGTTAACACATTTTAATCTTAACCCCACACTTTTACGAGAAAGGGGAAGTAAAAACACCAAAAGTTGTACCTTAGTATGCCTTTGTTGCCCCACTAAAATGGGCTCAAACTCGTTTCAACACCAGCCCATACATATAAGGATGAGAAGTAAAAAAACGTTACATTGTCTCCCACAATTGCAGCCGATGGCAGCATGGAGAAAAGTGACTGGCGACAATGCTGCGACGGTACTTGGCCACCAGCGAGAGTCCACTTCCTGCCCAGGCAATGACTGGACCAATGCTGCAGTAGTACTAGGCCACCGGGGAGAGTCTGCTTCCTGCCTAGGTGACAACTGCACCGGCGGGAAGAAGCAACAGTGGAGTGGCGATCGGTCCTTCACCAGCCACCGCCGGAGATGCCCTCCCATGCGATGACAGCGGAGAATTTAATGCCGCTAGGTTAGCCAATGTACCGAGAGTGATACTCATATAAATGGATGGTTAGAATGGAGTGAAATAGGTTGGGCCAGTTTGTTGGCACAGAGGATTTGAGTTGCTCTACGGGTGGTGTGTGGATCGTCTACTATTCTGTTTTTGTTTGTGTTTGGGTGTTTATACAGAATCGCAAGTAAATGCTGGTGTATCTCTTTTCGTGTCAATTACAACAGATACGCATCGTTTTTTCATAATCATAATTCTGTCTGGAATTTTGGTATTCATTGTTTCTTTCGTTTCCAATGATGCTAGAATTCCTACACAGAAGTTGAGTATCTTCTAGATTCATAAATTCTGGCCCAATTATTCAGCTTTATGCGATTAATAGAACAAAAATGATAGAATCTTGTGTTAAATGCAAACTATTGAACAAAATTTCTTTTAACACAAAAACGCAAACAAACTCAACTTTATCCAGATCAAGATAAGCACAATATTAATTACAGATAGCATGTGATTGGAGACTCTTATTAATTACATTTAGTAATGGAAAAATTAGTATATTTTATTTTTACTTTGTTAATAGTCAGCTTTTGCAAGTTCTAGTTTAAGCAATAATTATATCACTAATTTGTGGGAAATATTTGTTAATTGGTTTTGATAATACCTAAAGTTTAGGCATACAATTGTCATTTTTATTTATTTATAAGTTGTCTTAAATAAAAGTGTCTTTTTACATTAATATTTTGCGCTCACAACCTATTTGATAAAAGTCCTCTTTATTTTAGGCTAAATTCTTAGCATGTGACAAAATTTTTTCTCTGTCCGTGATGTGAGAGGAAAAAAAAAGGAGGTTTTGGGTGTAGGACACCCTGTCGTCGCACTTGGTATGGTGGACTACCTGGACAACGCCTCCACCATGTGGCCAACTCGCCATGCAAGATGGCAAGATGGCCACAGCAAAAGCTGCACGCTACCGACGTGCAGCTTTTCACAGAGCCAGCATTATTGCTGTCTCTCCCACCATCTTCACAACTGAACCTCTCCTTTTCTCTCTTTTTCTTCTTTGCTTCTTCACATTTCTTTTCTCTCTTAAACGAGTTCTTCAACTTTTTGCTTCTTCATTCCTTCATCAGCATCCTTCCTTGCATTTGCCAGCCATCAAGAACCCAGGAAATTGTTGTCTTCTTCAACAGGTTTTTTTTACATAATATTTTTTTAATTATATGAAATATTTATTTATAGTAAATATGTTATTTTTATATTAGATATTTGTGCATTTGATATTTTATATTTTTTTGTTGAAATTTTATTATGTTGTTTCTTTGTGATTTTTTCATCAATTTTTTTATTTTTTATGGTAAATATCATAAAAATTATAAAAAATTATAAAATGACCTTAATAATTATGTTAAATTTTGATTGAACTCAAAGGTTATTAGAAATCATAGATTGATAAAAAATTAATATAATTTATA
>JANIIA010000010.1:13352438-13383826 GCA_027478495.1 Erythroxylum alaternifolium | reverse complement strand
TAAATAAATTTACCGACGGTATATTGGCTTTTTCCGTCGGTAATTTCCGTATGTAATTTACTATTTTCTTGTAGTGGTCAGGGATCAATTTCCAGCACTTTGATGTGATGTATATTAATGAGTAAATAAAACAAAACTTAAAGAATAAAATTAAAGGAATAACAAAGGTAAGTTATCCTTCATTTTTTATAGTATAGTTTATGTAAGTTAAATATTGATCCCAAAGAGATTATGACTACTAGTAATAACTATCTTTCTATTATATAATCTAAATAAGTGAATGATTGATCAAAAAGTATAATGGAAAAAAATTGAAAAAGCAATTTAGAAAATTGTCCTAAAAGAAATTCTAAGAATGAGCAATCAATTCAATACCCCTAGAACTTTACTACACTTAAGTTTACCCCAATCTAATGATCAACTCTACTTTATTAAATCTATAAAAATCCCAAAGTTACAACTTTATGCTTATGGTTATAACATGTATAGTCCTTATTCTTAAGCATTTTCGACTAAAAGTTCTCTCACGTCAAAACTTCATAAGAATGCATCAATATAATCTATGAATTCTCTTGATAGGTTTAACCTTAACTCAGACATTATGGATCCTAATGGCTAAGATTCATGTAACCCCCATTATTCATATCATGACTTAGTTCATATATAAGAATTTCTACATTCGCTATTTTAGTCCTATATATGAATCCAAATGATGAATCTTTAAGTTTGTTACTTCAATATAACATAATATAAAAATTGAATAAATGTCAAGAAATTAGAATTTTTCATTAAACTAAAGAAATCAATTCAAACATACCTTTTAAGATTTGTTATATTTATATCCCAATTAGTTCATAGTAAAACAATGAAAACCAACAATCATTAGTAAAGAACATAAGAAAGAAGATAAAGTTCTCATTACTTGTTTATCGAAATTCTTTAAAGAATCATGATTAATCTTCTTGTTTTGTTCCCCGATTATTTTATTCATAATTGCAATAGGTCTTCTCAACTCATAAGTGCTTTTGTTTGTCTCCAAACTTGGTTTCGGTCTCTCTAAAACTCTCTATCCAAAAGCTCCCGTTGTTTTCAACTGCCTCTCTTCTAAACTTGTGAAACAATTTTCATTCAACATAGTCTTAACAAAAGACTCTGTTAGGTTTTGACTTACTTCACCTACCTTTTTTAAATTTTTACGTAACCAATCACTACTATATATAGATAAACACAAGTCTATGTCACCATAATGTTAGTGAATATGGACTGAACATGAGGCCATATCAAAGGAATTTAGAGACATAGGGATCATTCAAAAGGTGATATTGATCTAAAGACATGGAAAACACAAAGAAATCATCGACAAATCCAATAGAATACATCTTTAAACCTTTATCTTACAAGAACATTTGATAGGAGATAAAGTGAGATTTAGAGCAATGAATTCATTATTTTTTATTCGTTTTCCTTTCTGTTTGTGTTTGATTTTGTTTTCTATCATATGTAACTAAACATATTTAGTGTCTAAGTAAGATGAACCCTAGTTTGTGCTATAACATGTTCTAATTCTTTTATCTAATGCAATTGTTTTGATTGATCTATTGTAATTCAATTATGTGTTTAACATATATTATATAGATCCAAAATATTAGTACATAATCTGATTTCATAACATATAGATTGAGGAATCCTGTTTATGAATAGATCTACTGTAATTAAAAGGATTTGATTGCAATGCTAAAGGTAGGTCGACATAAATCCTCTAGATTGTGGTCAAAGCTAATAGCAGAATTCATAAATCGGTAAAGCAATCTTAGTACCTTTAACCTAAATAATATTAGTTGATAATTCTAAAATTAGTTGTTAGTAATCTCAAGTGAGTTATTGGCATATAATAGGAATCTTCATAGTCCAATAGTAAATTAAAAACATACATAATAAAAGGTCAATTGCATGGCTTTGAGCATTAACTCATGGCCATGTTATTAATTTGGCATGTTAATTGCATGGTCGTGAGCATTAACTCATGTCCATGCCAAATTGTCACATCTGTGAGCATTAACTCACAGCTGTGACATAGTTTGTCACAACTTTGAGACAACACTCACGGTTATAAGACACACTCACCCCGTGAGAAATTAGTCACGCTAGTAACTTCTATGCCACCTGTCCATTTTAACCTAGCTTTTTACTATATAAGGAATATGTTGTGATGGCTGAAAGACATCTTTATTTTTATTCTTCATTATTCTGGGTTTCAGAGAAAGAGAACAAAGGCAGACATAAGCATTTTTCTTCATTTCTCTCTCTGATATTCAACAAGACAGATGGATTTCATGGTTGCTTCTTGGAGATTGATGGAGAAGATGGAGGAGTAACTTCCTGACACTGATTCAAAGGTGAAATCGACATCCGAGTCACGATTAAGCTTATCTCATCCTATTTAATGTTGAATCTCTCTTTTCGAATTATTATCATTGTTTTATGTTGATTGAATCAGGTTTTTTAAAAGATAATTTTAATGCTTTCATTGGATTGTTTTATTATAAACTCATTGTTAGAATATTGAATATAATTTGTAATCGTTATATTTGATGTTCGTGAGTAGTCATTAACGAAGTAACTTAGGTTAGATAACCCGAGTTTGTGAGGTTACTGCCTATATTGATCTATTTTTTACTTCATAATGCGACTACCTACTTGAATCTAAAGATCATATCCTAGATTATTCGATAGTTAGGTTTAATTAACGAGCGTCTCTTAATAAAAAACAACCTAAGGGAAAACCAAGATTGGTAGAGTGTATTGTTAGTCCATGGTCAATAGTTCGAGGAGAGATGTAAAAACATTAGAATGATGGGATATGTTTAATCATTTTTAGGCCAAGATTGATCCTAACACCGAACTTTACACATATTCGACACTTTTATCATTTTCAATTGTTTTATATAATTTGTTTTCACTAGTTTAATTTCACTTTATTATTTTAATTGCATAAAACCCAAAACCCCCTTTTATTTCCTTTGCATCAGTTATTTTCATTACGAGGATTAACCAAATATTTCCTATGGATACGATCCTGACTCACCATAGATACAATTTTTTAGTGTGCAGAGTTAGGTAAATTTTACAGTGTACTCGACGCGCGCTGTCACACTAATTCTTGATATTGATTATTTCTATGTGATTTCTTTATTCTCTACTCAATATTGTTTCCTATTTATTTTAATTTTTAAGTTTTATTTTCTTTATCGAAAACCAAAATCAAATTTGTAAACTAGATAATAGGATAACAGTAATTACTAATATTCATTGTCTTTGTGGGATTCGACTCGTACTTGCCTGTGTTAGCTACAGCTACATAGTGTACTTACAGATAAATTAATATTGATATAGAAATAAACCAATCGTGTTTTTGGCATCGTTGCCGAGGACATCGATATTAGGAACATATGAATTCTATTATTCTAGTCATTAATTTTTGTATTTAATTTAATTTAATTTAATTGTATCTTATTGTATTCTTGGCTTATTCATTTCATTATCTGTTGAACGTCTCTTCATTAATAGTGTGTTTGTGGTTTATCTTAGGAATTAAGGTTTAACATCACCACCATAAATCACAATAGAAGGATAGAGCAGACAGTACTCTTATTGGAACTATGATGTGTCTTTGCAATATGTAACTTCACCATATAGGAAATAGGTGTTTCCTTACCTATTTCTGGAAGCTCAATCAATGTCTGTGTCGTGTTACGACATTTGTGGGAGTAACAATTACAATCATGAATGTCGAGCACCAACCAATATGTGGGATCAATTGAGTATATACAATTAAGCTCAAGGTGCATTGTATCAGAACAATTACAATTCAGAATGATGTAACTTTTATGCTTACTGATGGAATGATTACACTCCTACTAAATATTTACAATTCCATGCACCTTAAGTTAAGGAGCCAATTGTGGAAGAAATGATGGCTAATTTTATCCAAGAATCAATCATAAGGTATTAAGAAATAGAGGCTTGTATATAAAATATGTTGAATCGAATCGACCAATCAGCGAAGATAATATTTGACGAGATGCAGGGAAGGTTGCTTAGTCCTATTGAAACAGATCCTAAAGAATTTGGAATGACAATCACCCTTAGTAGTGAAAAAGATATCCTAAAAGAAGAAGAAGAGGAAGAGAGTATTTTAGATAAATTAATGGAACTCCTTACCAAAATGAAAGATAATCGATATGAATTCGAGAGTGAAGAAAAGACAAGTGTTGGCTTATTGAATGAAGTAACATTCCAATAAGAGCTTCTGGAAAAAGAAAATGAAGAAGAAGAAGCCCCCATCTAAGAAGAGGAAGTAGAGAATTTGCAGGGGGTAATTGAAGAAGATAAGCCAGAAACCTTTGTCCAAGAAGAAGAAGAAGAAGAAGAAGAAGAAGAGTGGATAAAGATAGTTAAGGAAGAATTGGCGACGGAATCATATAAGGAAACTATTGGTCAAAAATCTTTGTGATCATAAGGTCACTTGTTCAAGTCACCGAAATAGCTTCTTTATAAAAATACAAAGGGAAGGCTGCATATATTATGACCTTCCCCAGACCCTGCAAAGCGGGTAGCCTTGTTCATTAAGTACGTTGACTTTGACTTTTTAGAAATTAGAAAATTTGTCATATTCAGGAAAGTACCACAAATGTTCTCACTTATTATATATATTTATATTATGTACATTGGGGATAATGTACAACTTTAAGTGTGGGGAAGAGTTAATGATTTTCATGATTTTCTTAAGCTTATTATAATCTTGATTATTAAATTTTATGAACAAATATTTTGACTTAATTAAAATCTATCCATTAATACTGTATGTCATTATTAAATATTGATTTGAATTAGTATTCAAAAGGATGATAGTTAGAACAAAATTACTTTTATAAGTTATATTTTTAGCAATCATTAATCAAGTTGAATGACATTGCATATTATTTACACACATAAACCACCTTTTTCGTGAGCTTTTAAGCCTAAAAGCAAAATTTTCAAAATTTTAAGCTTATTTATTTCTTTCATATGTGTTATCATGTATAGTTGAACAATTTTAGAACTTGGTTTTATTATGCATATTGAGATCATATTTGTTAAATTAAACAAGTATTTTATAATGAATTTTTAGTAAATATCCTTCAATTTTATGACACTTTTATTTTTTCAACCATACTATACCTAACCTCAATACAACGCTTGTAAAGACCTTTTGATTTTTTTTCTATTTTACATGAGTGGTGGAGATAGGATAATAGTGCAAGCATATGGTAAGAATTCTACCATGCATTAATTTGAGAGTTTTGATACTTTTTACCTTAAACACTTAAGCGCATTGAGTGAAATCTTGGCGAGGTTTAAAGGTTAATACTTATGATTTCAATGCGATTATCGAGGTGATTACTATGACTATTGACTTGGGAAGTTAACTTTTGGATAACTTAACTCTATTTGTATGTTAATTTGATTAATATGGCATGATGATTTATAGTATGAATGGACAGGTTAAGATTAACAAAGGAGGGATGTTGTAAAATTTATAATTTTGATTGCTTAAGTATAAGCAAAAGCTTAAGTATGGAGATGTATGATATATGCTAATTTGACTATATTTATACCTTATATTTGATTCATTTTTGCTTGATATTTTATACTTGTATATTTGGTAATTAATTTGCTCCAGGTACATATATAAGTTATAATTGCCTTTATAAACTAAAAGGAGAAAATTTCGGATGAAAACGCGATACAAAATAAACATTTAAAGCAATTAAAGGATATAAACCCTATTTACGGTCATATACATCTCTCAACTCGTGTAGAATTGTAAATTTTGGAGATTTTAGGTTATACACGGTCCAGTACATGACCGTGTATCAGATCTTGTATCTCCAAAAACCTTAAAAGTTACCATAAAAAGATGTGGGCGGAAGCAGATGAGGGGAACAAACTTTCATAGGCAATTCAAAACGTAGAGATCATTCAAAAAGGGTGATATTGATCCAGAGATATGGAAAATACAAAGAAATCATCGATAAATCTAATAGAAGACATCATCAAACCTCAACCTTGCAAAAACATTCAATAAGAGATAAAGGGAAATTTAGAATAAGGAACTTTTTGTTTTCTATTAATCTTTCTTTCTGTTTATCTTTAATTTTGTTTTCTATCATGTGCAACTAAAGATCTTTAGTTTCTAAGTGACATGAAACCTAGTTTGTGCTATAACATGTTTTGATTCTTTTATCTAATGTAATTGTTTTAATTGATCTATTATGATTTAATTATGTGTTTAATATATGTTCTAATAGATCCAGAATATTAGTACATAATATGATTTTATAACATAGAGATTGAGAAATCCTACGTCTGAATAGATCTACCGTAATTGAAAGGAGTTAGTTGCAAACATAGAGATAGGTTAACATAAATCCTCTAAATTAGGGTCAAATGTAATAGTGGAATTCACAAATCAGTAAAATAATCTTAATACTTTAACCTGAATAATATCGGTTGATAATTTTAAGATTAGTTGTTACTAGTCTTAAGTGAGTTATTAGCATACGATAGGAATTTACACGGTCCAATAGTCAATAAAATAATTCCATGATAAAAGGTTAATTATTTAGGGGGATTCATAACCTAGACACTAATTCTTGATATTGATTATTTATAAGTGATTTCTTTATTCTTTGCTCAATATTGTTTCCTATTTATTTTAATTGTTTAATTTTTGTTCTTTATTAAAAATTAAAATCAAATTCGTAGACTAACGAAATTACTATATTCATTTTCTTTGTGGGATTTAACCCGTACTGCCTGTGCTAGCTATAGTTATATCGTGCACTTATGAATAAATTAATGTTGGTATAGAAATAAACCAATTAGTAGATAGGCTAGGCATACCTTTAAACAGTTCAATTGCATTCAACAGAGCTTTTGATAGAGTATGGATTAGTAGCAGATTATAGTAGGAGATCATTAGCAAATTCCAAATTGTATATTTTTAACCTCTTAAATTTCTTGTGGAATCTAAATTTTCTCTCTAATTGATTTTATTCCTAATGAGTCTCAGGAGTACCTCCATGGTAAGTGTAAATAAATAGAAAGATAGATGGTCTCCTAGTTTGACTCCTTTTTCCCCTTTAAAAGTTTGAGTGCAATTCCATTAATTATGAAACTATAAGATATTGTTGAGATGCATTGATGTATCTAGTTGATAAAGTTGGTCAATCCAAAGCCTCTAGGTTATGAATGATGAAGCACCAATTTAGATTATCAAAAACCTTTTAAAAATCAACTTTAATTAAACAAAACCTGGAGACCTTTTCCTTCCATTACTTTTAAAGAGAACTTGGAGTATAAGTATATTGTCTCCGATGTTCTTACCCTTAATAAATACCCCTTATTATCCATTAATTTTAGGTGTGATGGCTTGTTTAAGTATATTTGCTAACATCTTATAAATGATCTTATATATGAAGTTTCAATAGTAAACAGGCTTAAAATCTGTGTAGGAACTAGGGTTTGGTATCTTAAGGATTAGATTCATAAAAGTCTTACTTGAAATCCCTTAGCATATGCCCTCTGTTGAATAAACTTAGGACTACCTTGGCGATTGTATCCTTGACTAGATGCCATGAATTTTGGAAAAATAACCTATTAAAGTTATCTGGCCCTGGTGCTTTATTGGGTTGAATATTACCTTCTCAATACATGCTGACATGAAAGTGGCAATTAAAGTAGTATAACTTTCCTGAGTAATTGTGTTCATCATGAAAGATTTGAGTAGATTAGTGGATGGTTGAGTTTGATTATAAGCGCCCAGAAAGTCATAAAAGTGATTAAAGGAAACTCTCAAGATTTCCTCTTGAGAAGATCATTTATCTAAAGAGAAGATACTATGTTAAGATTCTTCCTAGCTAGCAGAGAGTTGTGAAAGGATACAATGTTCTTGTCTCCATTCGTGAACCCCTGCAACTCTGCTTAATCAAGAAGTTGTAGGCTTTTATAACTTTTAAGTGATTATCTAAGGCAATTTCCTCCTTTTCATCCTGAAGGAAGTTATTCGTAGGATCCAAATATATAAGGGTTTTTATTGCATCTAGCTCGCTTTTTGTTCCCAGAAGGGTACAATTAAGTTTACTATATATAGCTATATTGAGAAGTTTGAGCTCCTTCTTTATACCCTTTGGCTGCTCATCACAAACAAAGGTAGGAGACCCCTGAAAGCAAGCATTCAATCATTTCCTCACAGCTTCTTTATACCCCTTGTCCTTTAAAGGTATTAGATGAATCTGAAGGGGTGGTGCAAGGGCTTAGCTTCATCCATATTATGAATAGATATAGGGGAATGATCAAAGAAGTATGGATCCTTTAGTAGGAGTTTACTATAGCCCTATCTAGTTTTTTCTTTAGAAACCGGTTTCCTTACTAATTGCTCCAAATAAAGAGGTTTCCTTTAGAATTGAGATATGTCAGTTCAAGGTCATTAACACATTTAGCAAGATCATTTATGAAATTACAAAGATTTGCATTATCTTAGGCTTTGAGGGGGGGATAAAATGTTATTGAAGTCTCCCATTACTAGCTAGGGTGAGTTTATGTTGGAAGGATCTCCCTCATCCTGTTCCACAAAGTTACCTTCTCTATAGAGCATGGTTAGAAGCATAAATAATAGTTTAACCTAAAGTATTGAAGTTTAGAAGGTTACGATGAATGAAATAAGAGAGTGGCTTTACCGAAAAGAAGATAGGCCATATACAATGTACTAGCAGGAAAACCAAAGGAAGTGATGCTTGGAATAGTTAGTCCCATCGTCCATGATATTTTATGTATTTATGTCCAGGCAAAAAGCCCGCGGTTACAATTATTGTAATATGAATGCGACATTACCTATCCTCAATAATTTAATACTGAAATGGCTGTGAATAAGTAATAATACACAAAAAATGAAACATCGTCGGTGGATTCTTCTTCTTCTATTGGTTTGATGCTCTCACGTGAAATAAACTTATTTGAAAAGTCATTACTCGGAAGGAACTATGGTACTTCGTTCCTATTTGGTGTTTTTATTTTAAATATATATTCTTATAGATGAAACGACAGGTAGTAATGAAAGGTAAAAACAAAAAGAAGAGAAATTGAGGCAATCGTGTGTCGGTGCCATACAGTTTTCCATGTAATACAAATTATTACGTAGTTATTTATTTACATAGTTATGCATAAGGAACAGTGGTTGGTTGCATAGTCAGCCAATAACTAGAACCCAACCATAGGCATAATGATAACACATCCGACTTCAACCCAACTCTAATTGCTAATTATAATGTCTCCTATTTCTTATTAACGAAACGAAAGACATGCACCTTTAGTCTAGTCGTTGGGAAGAAAAAGAAAGAAAGTGAAGCAACCAGAATTTTATCCTTACTCCTTAGCTGGATGAGATGAGATCCAGTCTCTGACTAAGCCAACGCAGCTCATACACACATGCCAGCATTCTTAGTCTTAGAAAACGAGCAGAGCAAACTACACTTAAAATCACATTCATAACCACTGCATGCTACAATGCCCTTCTTCGTCTTCTTCTTTATCACCATCTTCTTCTTATCCCCCTTATCCTGCACCACGACCAGTCGTCGGATTCTTCATGAACCTTTTTTCCCACTCCAATCCTTCCCTCCCTCTCAACCTCCCACACCTTCCCCTCCACCTCCTCCTCAACTTCCTTTTTCCACTTCTACCCCCGACCATTCCCCTTTTTTTCCTTCTTACCCTTCTCCACCTCCTCCGTCCCCCACCAACTTCGCCTCCTTCCCCGCCAACATCTCCTCCCTCATCCTCCCCCACTCCTCCATACCCAAACGCAATTCCCATAAACTCCTCGCCCTCTCCATCTCCGCCCTTCTCTCTGCTCTCATTGTCTTGGCCTTTATAATCTTCTTTTACTACTCCCGCCATCGTCGCAACCACCACCAACGTCATCGTCATCACCATCTCTCCGACCACAAGCCTCATTATTATACATCCCACATCACCAACACTACTAGTACCAATAATGCCCATAAGTTGAGAACCACCTCTTCCACACGCTCCGACTTTCTCTACTTGCCCACTTTTGTTAATGACAACTCTGAAACGCATTATGAGCCGCGTAAACTGGAGTCTCCGGAGCTCCACCCCCTCCCACCGCTTAACAGACAGGTTTCTCGGCAGAGCTATGCGAATGTTGATGTGGGTTCTACTGGGGATGACGAGGAAGAGGAGTTTTACTCGCCGAGAGAGTCTTTGGCTGGTCGTGAGAGCTCCATTGCCACCGGATCGGGGTCTAGAAGAGTGTTAGCTGCTGTGCGTGGTGGCGATTCTGGAGCAAGAAGCAATAGAGAGAGCTCCTGTACTTCTTCCAATTCTGGGTCTCCCGCTCGCTCTCAGTCTCTTAGCATTTCTCCGCCGGTTAGTGTGAGCCCGCGGCCCAAGTCACCGGAGTCTAGTTTCGTTCAGACCCTCCCTGCGTCCCCTCCCTTGTTTCCACCACCAATGAATCATCTTGATGAGCGCAGATCTTCTTTGCCGCCTTTATGCAGTTCGTCTCCAGAAGAATCGGCTAGAATATCTTTAGATTTAGAGCAAGAGGTGCATTCTTCTTCACTGTCTTCGGCTTCTACATCGCCTGCGAGTAGTTTAGAGAAAGGGGGAGTTAGGTCTCTGCAAGTGTTGAGTGGTTTTGATCCAAATGTGCGGTCGCCATCACTTTCACCCCCAAGTATAACGACTGATTTGAATCAAAAGATTCAACCTTCTTCACCTTACTCTGTTTCTTCATCAGTAGACAGAAGTTTGGACAAAAGATCAGAGGCTGAAAGTGATTTGGATCAAAATGTAGGCTCTCCATCACTGTCTTCAGCTTCTATGTCGCCCAGTAGAGCTTCGGAGAAGAGCCAACCGCCTAGATTATGTAACTACTCTGGTGGAAATACGCGATCTTCTTTGTTATTTTCAACTTCGACTTGCCCCGAAACGAATATAGAAAAGAACAAGCTTGCATCGCCGAGAAATTCAAACTATTCGGATCGAAGTAGGAGGTCTCCGTCTCCGTCTTCAACTTACACATCTCCAGAAAGAGGTTTTGGCAAGAGCCTAGATGCGTTACCAACGATAGTTCCCACTGTTCATGGTCTGAATGCGGAAATTAGCAGTACTTTAGAGCAACCCATTGCAGCACCTCCACTACCGCCACCGCCACCGCCACCGCCACCTGCTCTTCCGCCCCAACCACCGCGGAGATCAGGCGACTCTCCAGTTGCATCAACGGCAACAGGGAAACCAATTTCAAAACCACCAGCACTTGTACCTCCTTCAAGGCCTTTTGTGCTTCAGAGCACAAGCATGATTTCCCCTCTTGAATTTAAAGCAGTGGAGAATGATGAAGATACTCCCAAACCAAAGTTGAAACCTTTGCATTGGGATAAAGTTAGAGCCAGCTCTGAGCGTGAAATGGTGTGGGATCACTTGAGATCAAGTTCTTTCAAGTAAGATCCGGAGTACTCTGCTGTCTTTCTATATGGCATTTGGCATTTTCTGTTTCCAAGCATTGGATCGTAATTTCTTTCACCCGTGTTTTTCTCCGTATTTTCCAGATTGAATGAAGAAATGATTGAAACATTGTTTGTGGTAAACAAGCCGACCACAAAACCACAAGTAACTACAAAGATCGTTCTTCCATCTCCAAATCAAGACAATTGGGTGCTTGATCCAAAGAAGGCACAGAACATTGCAATTTTGCTTAGGGCAATTAATGTGACAATTGAGGAAGTTTGTGAAGCTCTTTTAGAAGGTAATTCTTCAACCTATTTACTTTCTTGTTTCACGCATTTCTTGTTAAATGTTGGTAGTTTATATATCTTGATTAAGCATTTATGTGTATCTCCCCATGTATAGAAAGGAAGTTTTTGTTTATCTTTTGTATAACCTCTAGAGAAAACTGATTCTAGCTTTTGTTCCACAACATGTGTCGCTCTGATCATTATAGATGTTTTCGATGCCTGCCAATCCTTTATTGTAGATTTGGTCAAAAGGCTTTGGACTGATACCATCTCTCAGTACCCTTTTGTTGTCTTCTTTAGTTGCCCCTTTTCTGAATTGTACATAGTTGTACTACTCGGCTTTGATTATAATTAGGATCTTGAGGTCTGCTAACTTGTGCTAATCGCATCATGTGCTCTTTCATTTCATTTTTGTGCCATTCTTGGTTGAAGCATTGATCTGGAGTCCGTAACCTGCTGTGCTGCTTGTTTTAGGGCTTCTTATGCTCCACTGCTACATTTTCAGAAACAGTAGATGATAGATTTCCTCTGTTAGTGAATGAGTAGATGATTATACAAGCTGTACTGCAATCCAAAGTACTGTGGCACTCATTGATGATAATCCGAATATACCTTACGAATTAGCTCAATAGTCATTCATATCTGTTTGACAAGTGACCGTAAAAATCTCAAATAACCTTAATATAGAACTGTTTGAATAAACATTGTTAATAACCTTAATTCAATGATCTTTCTAAATCTGGCTCTTCTGTTATGTGAATCATCGTATATGTCCATTTATTGCTTTCTTGGAATTTCTATGCTCTAACTGTACTTCTGAAGTATGTAGCCTTCACTGAATTAAGTCCCTCTTATTTTATGTAGGCAATGTAGATTCACTGGGAACTGAACTTCTAGAAAGTCTATTAAAGATGGCTCCTAGCAGAGAAGAAGAGTGTAAGTTGAAGGAATACAAAGATGATTCACCAATCAAGCTTGGTCATGCAGAGAAGTTCCTGAAGGCTGTCCTTGATGTACCTTTTGCATTCAAACGAGTGGATGCCATGCTTTACGTGGCCAACTTTGATTCCGAAGTTGAATACCTCAAGAAGTCTTTTGAAACTTTAGAGGTAGACTAACTCTATCACAATCTCACTTTTTAATTTCCCTGCGGCTGTTTCTTTACTTTTGCCTTTTGGTAGTGGTAATTCTTGTCCAAATTACTGTTTTAGCTCTTTGTATTGACTGACACCAGAAGTTGGATATCATCGTTCTCCTTAAAATTAAGATGGACACCTTTGAATAAACGAAGCTCAAACAACTCTGCTACATTGAGTTAAAGATCTTACAGGCTCCCTTTTATCTTCTTCATCTTCTTTCTCTCTCAACTTTTGTTAATTTTTAGTGGTTCTCTGGGTTCAAATAAAGACTTAATATTGAGAAACCTACTAGCATCTGTTGTACTTTCATCTGTTGTACTTTCATAATTGTCAGTGTGATTGATCATTTCAATATGATGATAACTGTGGAGTTATGCATATGTGTCCATTGTTTGATGAAATTGCACACTATAATTGCTTGGTGAAGCTGACTTTTGGCCTGATGCACATATAGCTGTAGACCTCTCAATTTCGGACACAGTTGCTTCACTGCTTTACTGTTTCCCCTTTTACAGTCAGCTTCTGAAGAACTGAGAAGTAGTAGAATGTTCTTGAAACTTCTTGAAGCGGTTCTGAAGACAGGAAATCGCATGAATGTTGGGACCAACCGTGGTGATGCTCATGCCTTCAAGCTTGACACACTCCTCAAGCTTGTTGATGTCAAGGGTGCAGATGGAAAGACTACACTCTTGCATTTTGTTGTACAGGAAATTATAAGAACTGAAGGTGCACGTCTTTCAGGTGGCAACCAAACTCTGAATTCTGCGTCTAGTGAAGATGCCAGATGTAGGAAGCTTGGCCTGCAAGTTGTTTCTGGTCTTAGTTCGGAGCTCAACAATGTGAAGAAAGCTGCTTCCATGGATTCAGATTTACTTATCAGTGATGTCTCCAAGCTTTCTAGAGGTGTCGAGAAAATCAGTGAGGTTGTCAGGTTAAATGAAACAGTGGGTTTGCTTGACGGGAGCCAGATATTTTCAGAATCAATGAAAAGGTTTATCAAAATGGCTGAGGAAGAGATCATACGAATTCAAGCACAGGAAAGCGTTGCTTTGTCTCTAGTGAAGGAGATTACTGAATACTTTCATGGGAATTCAGCAAAGGAAGAAGCTCATCCCTTCAGAATCTTTATGGTTGTCAGGGATTTCCTTAATGTTCTTGATCGGGTCTGCAAAGAGGTTGGTATGATAAACGAGCGAACAACAGTAAGCTCCGCACATAAATTTCCAGTTCCAGTGAATCCGACACTGCCACAGGTGTTTTCTGCAACCAATGCAAGAAAGCAGTACGGTTATGATGAGGAAGATGAGAATTTATCCCCTTAGTGCCTGTAGCTCTTATTAGGATGAAGGTTTTGCTGCAATTAGCTACAAGCTGCTAAATGTAGATGTTCACATAGATCTTTGTAATTCTTTGTCTTATCGTTTTTAACATTTTGTACAAATTGCTGGAAAGAGATTTTGAAAGTGCTATTTACGTATAGATAGTAGTATACAGAGAGTTTTTGGGAAGAGGGCCTAGTATGTAGAAACGGGTGGATGAATATTTGTTATCGAGTCTGCCAAAAGCTTTTATAGTTAATAAAGCAACAATAGGGTTTCTTTCCTGTAATATAGGAGAATCGGTGTTGTACCTTATGTGAAATAAAACGATGTTATATTATCTAACTGAGGACTTTTCCCTATCAGGCTACCAAATCCAGTGCGAGATTCATCAAATTCGACGTTGTCCAAATCAACGGCACTGGCTAGAAGCACAAATGCCATTACTTGCAGTCATAGACTTATTAGAAGGTGCTATATATATATGTATCAGTCAGAGTGTCCTTACCAAGTAGATATAATTGCTTTTTGGTGCAAAATTTTTTTATCATTTATCAGTCTCCTGGAGTACTATAAATCATGCACGATAAAAGATAACAAATTTGTGAATGCGCAGAAATTAATTCCCTAATCGAAGAAAACTGAGTTAAATGTCTACGTCACTAAATATGTATTGATCTTCAAAGGTGAGGAATCAGTCCCTTAACCTCTTGTCGTCTGCATGGGCTAGAAAATGTTCATTTGCTGGAGCCTTTCCTGATTGCAAAAGCTTTGAATCCATGCGGTCTAGTATATCTTCTTCTGTAGCTGGAACTACCTTGCAGATCCTAAAATCGACTGTTTTTTAGCTTATGCCTCCGGACGTACGGTGAACCTGAAGTGAAATGTATTGATTACGGGTTTCATATGTGATCAAGGACCAAGAGAGGATTGTCCAATTCTCTAAAACAATAGAACAGGGTTAGAATTGGGCAGGAGATCTGGTGTGTAAATGGCTGCATCGAATGATAATTGGGTTGAATGCTTTGCCTTCATTTGCAAAAAAAGGTCAAGAAGAATATGTTTTTCTAGAAGTGACCAATTAAATCCATTCAAGTGCAGGAACTTACCTCAATCTTAGCTCAGCCCTGTGACATGAGCAACAACTGCAATCTTAATCAAGGGCTGTTCCGAGTTCTCATACTTTGAAAATAACACAAGATTTGAATCGCAAGAAGTCTCCAACGTTCACCTGTTTTCTTTTTAACGAAAATTAAAAGGTATCATTCATTAAGGATTAGAATTACAAAATTGGTGTTCATAAAGGAGACCCACGTGAACAAGCATCTACAGAGTATAGAGAAAGACCAGCTCTCTCTAACCTAAGTAAATACATGAAATTAACGCACCATTTATTTCCCTCCGTTGTCGTTTTGCAAATGGGTAAAATCCCACGTTCCACATTCTAGACCCATAATAACGATTATGAGAGTTGAGCTTCTGTATACTGAACCAGCTTCGAATTTGCGTGTATATATTGTTGAGGAATTGTTCCTTGGTTGAACCTCCGTTATGGAATATTTGAAGATTCCTCTCATCCCAAATAGCCTTGACAAGGAAGGATAGTGCTATGTAGAAGCTCCATCTGACAGGGTCATCCTTGTGCACGAAGTGGTTACACTACGAAGTAAACGATCTCCAGTTGCTGGGCACATTCAGCGTATGACATTGTTGTATCATCATTTTCCAGCAAGGATTTACAAAGTCGTGTTGGTAAAATAGACGCTCATGGCTTTCCTCCTCCCTCCGATAGAGTATGCATCGATTTTTTATTTGAAGAAATATCTTCAGCTTGCCAACTGTTGGAAGCGATAAAGCAAATATACGCAAAAGGAGTTGAATTATGTCTAAAAAAATATTGCAGGGTATTATCAATTCGATAAGAGCCTCCTAAACAAAATGAGTCTATAGATAAAAAAGGCCTATTAACTTTTGAAAGTATCCTATTAACGTTTAAAACGAAAAGAGCTTGTTAACGTTCAAAACGAAAGAAGTCTATTAATTGTTTAAAAAATAAAAGGAGTCTGTTAACTTTTAAAACGAAAAGAGTTTGTTAATTATTTAAAAAATGAAAGGAACCTCTTGCAATATTAAAGCAGAAGGACTTTATTATAAAACTGAAAGAGCCTCTTTGTAAACTGAAAACACAAACACTACAATGTAGAAATTTAAAAGTTAAGAAGAGAGAAATAATGACATACTCAATTTATACTGATTCAGTTTATAACGAAGCCTACGTCTAGTTCCCAAGTATTCAACTTGAGTATTTCACTATAAAACTCTAAGTAGTAAATTTTGACGAGTCTCTCCAAGCTCATAAATATATATTTTTCAATGTTCTTCAACCTTCTATACCCGTAGAGTTTAACAATCCTCTATAAGCTCTCAACACAAGTGAATATAGAGTTTGTTCAATGTAAACTTTCAAGGAATAACAATCTCTCTCAAATAGAGTGATTTTACTTTCTAAGGAATAAGGTGCTTGAAATTGATATGACTTTCAAGAATATTGATAATCTTAAAGTATTTCGAAAATTTGGATGGTTCGTAGGTACAGTGACTCTTCCTTAAATAGATATTTTCTTCAACTAGTCATTGCTTCATTTTTCTTCTGAGTTGACTTTGTATCTAACGAATCTTCGATATCATCTATGTTGAAATCTTTAAATATTCAGACGTTAAGAGAAAAGTTTTGACAAATTATCAGAGCTAATTGTTCAAATTATGTGATTAGCAAAATCCTTCAGGATATTGTGGAATCATTTCTAATAAGGTATGTTCATTAATAAGGTTCCTGTAAGAAAGAAAACATTTATCCTATGATATCATTTCCTTTTAAGAATCATATCATTATCTATATATACAAGGAAATAAATCTAATTTGAATTTTGAAATATTATTGAGTTATCATAAAAGCATTAATAATAAACCGTGAGCTAACAATTTCCTCTTTTTTGATGATGATAAGCAATAATAGATATATTTTCAAATTTCAAATAATAATAAAGGATTTCGAAAGATACTTGTAAACTTGAATTGTTCTTATAGTCATAATTAGAAGGATCCTTTCTTACGACCTCTAAAGAAAGAAGCCTATCGTTTAGGCATATGACAGTTAAACTTCACAAATTCACTTCAACAATATTTCAACAGTTAGCAGAGAATATATCACAATTATATCATCAAAAGAAAATATATCATCAAAAGCAAGTATACCATTAAATCTCCCCCTTTGTCATTATCAAAAAAAGTGGAAATAACTAAAAAGTAAGTAAAAATAGCAGATGCAAAAATAAACTAAGCAAAAAATAGAGACAAAGTTATTTAAGAGATTCAAAAAAATTTCAAAGCATAATCTGCATCTCAAGAATTTGATTTTGCATGTTGTCGATCTGGCCACGCATTTGATCTTGATTGGAGCGAATGTCCCTCAGTTGTTGAAGGATTAGATCATTTGTGCTTTAGAGTGTGACATGGGCTGATTTTTGTGGGGGAGGACTTAAAAGATTTGCTAGTCTTTCTATTTTCTTGTCCACCCACACATTGTCTTTCAATTTATATCCGAATTGTTAGGGAATAGATGAATATAATTTTCTAGGTATATATCAATCCAGATTGTCAAAAGACACTCCATAATAGGCAAAAATCTTGGTTAATAGCATCCCATACGACAAATCACCAGTGATATTCTTATGACTTTTCTTGTCCACCATAAATCGCAGGATCATTGCTGGGAGGTTCATCTTATTGCCCTTCAGAAGATTATACAATACATATGTGTCCAGGAGACTGCATCTTTCTACTGAACTACTCCTTGGAAAAATTGAAGTAGCAGATATTGATGCAAGACATTGTAGCAGTAAGTCAAAATGTCTACACCAAGGTCTCCCTTCATGGACATACTCAATATGCAAGCAGATAAAGTTCACAACTTCTCCCAAATTAAGATCAATAATGTCCCACTTATAACAAGGAAGGTCAGTTTTGCTTATAGGAATTATGTTTAGTATGTTTCCCAAGATTTTCTCAGTAAATCAAGATCTCATACTCAAGTACCTAAGAGATGTTTGCCAACTTCCCATCTTTTTCACCTTTTCTCGTATGTGTGTAACATGATCTAACTAAATCATCACACACTGTCTCATTCAAATTTAAAAAATGTTCCTAACCAACAGCAAGAAAATAATAAGAGATGGGAATACCAATGTCATCAAATAGGAGAGGAGGCAAAATGCATCTAGCAACCACCTTTCGCTTCTTGTAGCGCATTTTGTATTATGCTTCAGCTTCCATTAATTGAAACAACTTAACCGGTACTAAAGACTCCCCTTTCTTTTGTTTATTTGATTTTGACCTTTTTACCTTTGCAATTTCTTCAAACAGGGCTTCTTCATGAAACTGTTCATTCTTAATAATAGGGTCCTCAACATCTTCTTCAACCACAGGAACTTTTCCTTTTCTTATTTCTTCTCTTTTTCTCTTTCAAGATTCTTCTTCCTCCCTCTGTTCAGCATTAGGGCTTTTTTCTTTCTCAATAACTTTCTCAGCTTGCTTTGCAAGACTTACTCTGGTTTATGGACATCTTATTAAACAAACTAGTTCTTCATCTAAACCATCATCATTAACAATCCAGTGTACTTCAAGCAATTTATTACCTGTGGACTCAGGATGAAGGGTAATAGATGGTGGTGGTACAGAAGTTTTGAGAGTTAAAGTAGAAGGAGTAGGTAGTGAAAGTGAAAAAGAATGGAATCTTACTTTTCTCATTTGTTCCCCCTCACTAGAAGATTTTTCTTCTTTTTTCTTTTTCTTATTTCCCTTCTTTTATTGATGAGCTAGGATTTAAGTCATTAGAGCCTTCTTCACTAGAGACAGAGATATATTACTTGATTGTTGATTCATTTTGTTCACAGGATAATTCAGAGTTTAATTATAGAGACAACATAGTCAAAATCTTTCTCTTTATCTCATTTATAGTCTCCTGAGTAAATCCTTCTGAACCTTGGGGCTTTTTGATAGAGGTGATGAAAACATGTTCAATAGGGGTATTTAATGATCTTACTAGTGGCGACAGAGAGGAAGATTCAGAAACAAGAGTTTCAAACTCTTGTTCACGATTGAGAGTTTCACCATGGTTGGTAGTGGGAGTCAAAGTTTTCTTTTGTCCTTTGGATTTTGTTCTTGTCATTTCAAGTAAGCTGGTGAGATTTATGAGATTTGAGCAAAATAAGAGAGTTAGGGTGTGGAGAGGAAAAACGATGCTTGAGAACGATGAAGGTAAGCAGAAGGAAGAAAACTTTTTCATGATAAATTAAATGATTCTTGAGCATTGATTTCATGTGAAGATGAAACAATCATACATGCTAACAGAGGAGGTGTGATCGTCTGTGTATTTTTTGTCAGTCACGTACGGAAAGCTGTCAAGGTGGCACACACGTGTTTTTAAAAGTTGAAACAACGCTATTTAATAATTGCCTTTTTAAAACATGATAGTATTATACTCTATTAAACAAAAAGGAGCCTTCCAAAATAAGAGGACCCTCTAAACTAAGAGGGGCCTTCTAAACTAAAAAGAAGCCTTTTACATTCAAATAAACATTATCAACATTCAAATAAATCATTTTACAAAGAAGAGAAAGAAGAAAAACACAGAAAATTGGATAAAAGAAACTTCTTCTCTTCTCTGCCAAAATATGGAATTTTGGATGCTGATGTGCTATTTTCCCCAATCTTGATGATAGCCCTTGATTTCAATCCTTTCTCAAGGCTCCAAACATGTGTTATTTACTCAAGGATAGTGTTTCTACGGAAGGGTTTTTGTCTCTCCTTAAGATGGAGGCTTAATTATCCTTTAATAGCCCAAAAATCCTAAGTTTAATGAAGCCCTGTGTATTATCTTGGATTGTAATTCCCATGATCGTAGGAATTGGCATGATTCCCACGATCGTAGGAATTGGCAACAGATAGAATCCTCTTGTCTTCTCCTCTTTAATCTCTAGTTCAATCTCCAAGTTGCTCCATCTTTCTTCCCACATAAAAAATAGTCAATTCTTATCTTAAATTAACATCAAACATAAAAGAACAACAATGAAAATCAAACTAAACAAATACATACAAAATGAATCCTAAACTACAACAATAATCAACAATTATGTACAAAAACACATGTCAATTACCTAGAAAAATATATAATAATGCACAACTATCACAGACATCATCAGTTTTTGAATCAAGATTGTAGAAAATATCCACATCATTATCAACTTTTACCATAGTCTTATTTTTCTTATGAATATATATTTAAAAACTAATCTTCACAACATGTTCCCCTTGAAATTTTAGCAAGGGAAAAAGTTTTATCTTTAAAAAATAGTGACATATATGGAGATAAAAATCTTTTATACATTTGACCAAAAAATGTGTACCCTTTTTTAGTAGAAGGATAACCAATAAATACATTTTTCATGCTCTAAGATCAAGTTTTTCTGATTATTGTCATGAATATGAATAAATACAATACACCAAAATAATTTAAGTGGAAGATCATTTGATAACCAAAAGGAAGAAAATTATTTATTAAAATAGTTAAGAAGGGTTTGAAGTTTTAGGACTTTTGAAGGCATCCTATTGACCAAATATGTAGCTGTTAGAATACCCTCATCCCATAAATACTTAAGAGCATTAGTTAAAAACATTAAATATCTTGCGATTTCTAGCAGATGTTTATTTTTCCTTTCTACTATTCCATTTTATTGTAGGCGTCAGTATATGAGTTTTTGATGAACAATACCTTTTTTAACAAAAAGAATTCCTTAAAATCTTATTGAAGTATTATTTTCCTTATCACTTCTAAAAACTTGAATTCTAGTTTAAACCTATATTTAGATCATTTTATAAAATTCTTGAAACATGCTCTCAATATCTAATTTCTCATTAAGTAAAAATAATAAAATAATTCTAGTATGGTCATCAATGAAAGTTATGAACCATCTTTTTCAATTATTGGTTTTATTTTTAAAGGTCCCAAAATATTACTATGGATTATAATGAAATATTTTATGGCCTTGTAAGATTGTTCTAGGAAAGATGTTCAATGATGTTTAGCAATTTGACAAATTTCACACTGAAATAAAGATGGATCTTTATTTATAAAAAAATGGAAAATTTTGTCTCATATAATGGAAACTTAAATGTCCTAATCTAAAATGCCATAACATACTTTTACTCTCACAAAGTATTTAAATAGAATTCAGACCTCTAAGATTGCCTACTTGAGTCATATACACTTTCAAATAAATAGAGACCTCCAACTTATTTAGCATTGTCAATCATCTTCATTGTGTTCAAATCTTGTTGACAATCAAATGAAAAAGAATTTAGCTTGAAAATTTTAATCAATAGTTATTTTAGTAACAAACATCAAGTTATAGGATAGTTTGGGAACATAAAGAACATTATAGAGTGTAAGAAAGGGGAAATAATAATTGATCCTTTTCCAGCTATTATTGAGAAGGAACCATATGTTATTTTTACTCTTTGATTTCTTACACAGGGACTATAGAAAGAAAACAATTTAGATTACCTAATTATATGATTTTTTGCCCCATAATCAATCATGTAAAAATTATTTGAATTGACATTCAAGCAAAGAATTAAATACTTACCTTTCTAAACCAACGAATAAGAATGATTTTAACCAGACAGATTTAATGACTAAAAATTTTACATATTTGCTCTATATATCCCTTTATAAGAGGTTGTGTGCTGGAAGATGCTTCAGGCTTATATTCAATAGTGTTGCCTTAAGAGGTACGATTGTCTCCAAGTTATTTTTTCTACCAAAATTTAAACTTCCTACTAATTTTCTAACATGGTTTTTGTGTGTGCTAAGCAAGTTTATAGTGATCATACTATGGTTTTCTATTATTTTTTTCTCCCTAGACTTGCGTTCCTTTAAATACGAGTGTAGAATCTTCATCCTTTGATCTAAGGTTGCGAATCATCACTTTCTACCTCATCTCCTCTCCTTACTTTCAAGAAAACTCTCTAATAGAGGCTGATGGTTTTCTTCCCAAAATTCAACCTTTAACTCCATCCAACTATTGACTTAATTTTGTAAGAAAAATGTAATTCCTATCATTGTCTTTTCTTTTTTATGTCAAACACTTGCATTCAAATAATCCCAATCATTTTATTAACATAGGTTCAATTCCTGCAACAAGGTTATAAGTTCATTATAAAACAAAGTATCGTCATAATCTCCTTGCTTAGCCTTCCACAACTTCATTTTTAGTTCAAAAATTTGAGAAGAATTTTTAATATTCAATACAACTCTCGAACTACATCTCATACCTCTTTTTCTATTGGTAGAAACATACAAGGTTTTCTAGTTGGAGGTTCCATTGAATTAATCAACCAAGTTATGATCAAAGAATTTTTTGAACTTCCATATTGCCATATTTGGATCATCTGAAGCTGACCTTTTCATCTCTCCATTCAAATGTCTAACTTTTCCTTTGTCATCAATGTCCAATTTATTATTTGCACCCATTCCAAGCAATTTTGATCATTCAACTTATAGTTCGTCAATTGAAAGGACAACTTTAAGCTAAGATCACTGATGCATTGTATGTTTTCTATCATAATATCGGATTAGTCATACTTGAACTGCTAAAATCATTGTTGGAGGATGACGAGGAGTTCCTCCCCTAACTAGTCATCACTAGATCGACGATTGTCCATTTAGGACTCATTTGAGCAAAGAAAGAAAAATATTGTAAAAGAGTTGACTTTAAAACCATAAAGAAAGAGGAAAATCTAATTCTTACCCAATCTTTTGTAAATAGTACAAGGAGTATATCTAAAAGTATAGCCTTAATCACCTCCTTAAATCAAGAAGAATCCATTTATTCTCTAAGCAATAAAATCCCATCAATTCAATCACTAAATTATACAATATCAACTAATTATTTTTTAAAAATCAACTAATTATCTCTAGAATATCAACAAAAGACCAACATAGGTGCAATCGACACTAATCGAGGAAGACTAAACAAATGGCTTCTGATTCTCTACAGTCAACATCCACGCACATAGATCATGTCAATAACAAATAGCAAAGACATGATGTACTGTATAGGTACTTAGACATTTTAGGGAACCAAAACAGTCAATAATACCAAGATGGATGTTCACACTTATAGGCCTTAAGAAATCAATATGATTAACTTGAAGAAAGTAAGGGACCAATCCACCAAAGGCATACGCAATTCAGAAAGCCAACTCAAATGCGCGGTGCATTAAGAATCATCCAAATATTCGACCATGGACATTTTCAAGGTGGGTATTCGACTATGGACATTTTCAAGGTGGGTAACCTTTAGAGATGATTAAAGTTATACAAGGCAACATTGTTATAATTCAAATATTCCACAATATGTCAGAAACAATTTGTTTCTCCAACTTCCCCCTACTTCTCGAGAATTTTCAAATAGTACTTAAGCATTTGATTGGAAGAGTTATATAAGCTAACTTAGTGAACCTAAAAACTTGTAATCCTAGTAAGGGCATGAAGAACTTGAACAATTAGATGAAAACCAACAGTGGCAGTTTAGCATTTACAACTGAATAAATCAATACTAGTGAAAAAGCAAGGACTACCCAAGCATCAAAATTTTTGACCATATGCTTAACAGTTTCATGAATGTGACAAAGCAGATAATATCTGAATTATTGAAGTACCTTCAAAAATAGGAGGCTGACTGACATCCAGTAGAATTTCAATTGATGAGCACCCTACCCAAATAGCTGAACCAACTATTTTAAGATCGAAATCAATACTGATTGGTTTCTTCAGGACTATCTTATCAACAGATGCAGTGACTAACAAGAGTCGTGTCGTTGTGTTGTCATCATTCGAACAGTGCTATCACATAGGAAAAGATATTAGTCATTGAGGGAAACAGAAGCAACAGTAAGTGAGTTAAAGAAAATGCTTCCTGACTACGTAGCGGTCATATCTTGTAAACAACATGAGCCATTTGAAGAGATCCTATTTCTTGTTTAAGTCAACAATCACCAAAAAAAGGAAAAAGAAATATTTATTCAGCTCACTCAAAGCATGAAACTTGAAAATTCCCTCAGTGGTAAATGATTTCCTTCAAGAAATTATATTCGTTTGTTCTACACCAAACTTTACAAAATCAATCACAAGCATGATTTGATACTGCAGTTGATTCCAATAAACGACATATTCACAAACTTATGTAGAGTACCCCGAAATGCCATATTCACAAAATATATTTCATTAAAAATCTAATTAATATAAATTTTGAGGAAAGGAATACATTATCTTTTCATAAGGATATATTTCCTCATTAGAATCTTATTATGAAGAAAATCTATTGTAAGCTTACATTTTTATTTCATTGCATCCTAATTTGATGAAGTTGCAACAATTGTCTTCTTGATAATCTGTCTTAGTATAACAGTGCCTACACAAGTAAAGATAAAGTTTGTTTATGATTGACATAATTAGGGTTTCTCTTCTTTAAAAATAAAAGGCCCATATCCTTCGTGTTAGATTAAACGAAGTTCTAACACATAGTTTTGATATATAGTAACAGAATACTAATATTTTTATTTTTGATGACATTAGTAAGTTAATATGTGAAAGGATTAGATTAATCAAAGGATAAAGTAAATAAGCAAAGTGGAACATATCAAATTTAAGTGAAAAATCAAGAACAAAGAAGAATCAAGCACCTAAATATTTTACAAATTATTGTAAACTTATCTTGATCTTTTAATAGTCATATAATTACGAGGAATGCACTTTTAACAATCCTACCCCATGTCTAATTACACCTATTTTTCTTTCTCAAACAAATTATTAACAACCAAAATATTCAAAATGTGAGAGTACGACCTTTTTATCATATGATTTGTATATGATCCATTTGAATGATAATGATGTCCTTAGACTATTTTAAATATACAAAAATATTTATTAAGGAAAATTTAATCATAAAAAGGTGAAGCTAACCAATTAATGGATTCATTATATGTACATATCAAACTAATTATAAGAGTTTGGTAAAAAGTATAACGTAACGAAGTTTGAATGGACTATTTAAGGAAATGTATGCATATCAAGCCATATGAAAGGTAATGTTGGGAATCATATTAGATTCAAAGGAAAATCAAGTTATACTTAACATGATTCAATCTAAAGATGAAGAAGATTTGGAGCATCGAGTTAATTTACCGATAGAGAAAGAATTCATTTTTAAGTTTTAAAGAATAAGAATAGAAGCATTCACGGTTTATAAAATCTCAACTTGAAGTTCGTAATTATTATAACATAACAAAAACAGTAAAATGAAGGTAGTCAAGTACAAATTGTGCACTTCTTGAGAAATCAAATATTTAAAGCCAAAGGAAGCTCAAATTCTGGGCAGAAACCAACAATGGAGAAAGGGAAAGGAACCAATGGAGCTGCTCACTGTTTAATTGTGCCCTATCCAAGGCAAGGCCACATAAACCCTATGCTCCAGTTTTGTAAACGCTTGGAGCACAAAAGTGTAAATGTCGAACTCGTTACTACTCGCTTCGTCTCCAAGTCTATCATGCATGGAGCATCTTCAACTTCTATTCTTCTGGAGACCATTTCTGATGGATATGACAAAAAAGGTAGGGACCAAGTAGAGAGCTTGGAAACCTACCTGGAAACTTTCTGCAAAGTTGGTTCTCAGACTCTTACTGATCTTGTTCAAAAGCTAAACGATTCTGGCAATCCTGTAGATTGTATCGTCTATGATTCGTTCCTGCCTTGGTGTCTTGATGTTGCCAAAAGGTGTGGTTTGATGGGGGCTGTGTTTTTCACTCAGTCTTGTGCTGTTGATAGCATCTATTATCATCTATATCAGGGGCTCATTAAACTTCCCCTAAAAGGGACTAGAATTTTGGTTCCAGGGTTGCCTCCACTTGATTCTCACGATATGCCGTCTTTCTTATATCGTTCTGGATCTTACCCTGCTGCCTTGAACATGGTTCTGAGACAGTTCTCCAATATTGAGAAAGCAGATTGGGTTCTTTGCAACACTGTTTATGAGTTGGAGCAACAGGTAGTTGATTAACTATCCATATACTCGTCTACTTTCCAGTCGATTCCTATTTATAAGCGAGTTATATGTGTGTGTCCAAACCTGATTTACATGTTATAATACTTATTGTTTAGGAAGTGGAGTGGCTATCTAAACTCTGGCCAATAATAGCAATAGGACCAACCATCCCTTCCATGTACTTGGACAAGCGACTTGAAGACGATGTAGACTATGGCTTCAGTATTTTCAAGCCAAATAACGATGATTGCACGAAGTGGCTAAATGAGAAACCAAAAGGATCTGTGGTATACGTGGCGTTTGGCAGTTCTAGAAGCCCAACAAATGGAAGAATTATGCTGGGGTATGAAAAGGAGTAATTATTTTTTCTTATGGGTGATAAGGAAGACTGAAGAGGCTAAGCTCCCATCCGAAATTATAGCAGAAACAAAAGACAAAGGATTGGTGGTGCCTTGGTGTCAACAATTAGAAGTTTTGGCGCATGAAGCAATAGGCTGCTTCGTTTCACATTGTGGGTGGAATTCTACATTGGAAGCTTTGAGCTTGGGAGTGCCAGTGGTGGCGATGCCCCAGTGGACAGACCAAAGCACCAATGCCAAGTACATCACAGATGTATGGAAAATGGGAATCAAAGCTCTACCTGATGAGAAAGGAATTGTCAGACAAGAAACTCTACAACACTGCCTGAGCCAAATAATGGAAGGAGAGACATCGGAGGAGATTAAAATAAACGCTAAGAAATGGAGTAAATTGGCAAAAGAAGCCATGTGTAAAGGTGGAGGTTCAGACAGAAACATAAGCGAATTTGTGGACAGTTTAGTCCACTCGAAACGCTGTTTCTGATGATATCGTCCTTGCAAATCTGTTTGTCGCAATCCGGTGTTTTTCCGTTGCTTATTGTCGGTAATTAATTATCATTTTGTCGTCTAGGACATTGTTGTCTTGTAGTTCATTGTTGTTATTAATTTTAGCGTGGCTTTGGTATATGACCAGACATGATTGTTTACGTGTGTGTGATAGAGAGGCTTGGACCATTTGTAGCCATACATTTTCTTTTAAGTAATATTCTTGTTGGAAACGAACCTCAACTTGATTAATGGTTAGCATATATGATGTACTATTGTATCATAGATAGTTGTTGTAGGTCGAATCTTTTCAATAATAAAAACAAAATTATTCTATGATTTTTCATAGGACAGCCCAAACCCACTCTATAGTTTTAAAATTAGTACCCAACTGATTGAGGGAACGAAATAAAATTAGTACCCAACCAATTGAGGGAACGAAATCCTCTCT
This sequence comes from Erythroxylum alaternifolium, assembly GCA_027478495.1. Lineage (NCBI taxonomy): Eukaryota > Viridiplantae > Streptophyta > Magnoliopsida > Malpighiales > Erythroxylaceae > Erythroxylum > Erythroxylum alaternifolium. Next base: position 13,356,050 of record JANIIA010000010.1, on the reverse strand, counting down.
ACCTGCTAACTTGTATCAACTCTGTTCTACACAATCTCATTCACATAAATATGTGGGACCAAGAGAAATATATAGATGAGATCGCGTAAAACAGAATTGGTACAGGCTAGTGGGTACAAAGAATTTGATCCATCGATTGACTGATAAAAAATGAGGTGAAATTGAGTCAAAACTCATAAATAGCCAAAAATTTTGTCCAGTATTCGATTATAAGTCAGACTAGTAAAAAAAATTAAAATTAAAAAAGATAGTCATCTTAAATTATGAAAACACGTAAATTTGGATTTTAAAAAGGAATTGAATCTCTACAAAATAATTTTTATTTTTATTTTAACATTTAAGTAAATTTTGACTAACTTATATTCTCTCTTTAATTTATTGAATACCAAAATATCAACTTTGAAAACATTAATTTAAACTAGCTCAAATAATAAAGGAAATTGCCCTATTGTCTTGCCTCTCATTTTCTCTCTCAAGAGTGCAAGTTTTGGTCCTGCTGCGATTGTGCATGGTGAGTTTTTTTTGCGAGTAAATTTTCTCTGATCTTTTCTGTCGTTGTTTTTCTGTAGTACGGATTTGGATTTTCAGGAACTCTCTATTTGAGAGAAAGAAAATGTTGAGTTTGTGATTCCCACGGAAGATATCCAAAAAGATGAGATCAATTATGATCTGTGTTTGTTGGGAAAATTGGTTGGGGAATGAGCAATTAACGCCGAGGCTATGGAACGGACTTTGTTGAGTCTTTAGCGACCTATGCGGGGAGCATACATCAAACCAATGGAAGAAAACAATCAATATATCGTCCAGTTTTATCATCCTCTCGATATGAAGAAGATGTTAGCTGGAGGACCGTGGTCGTTCAATAAATGTATTTTGTTAGTTCACCAATGGAAGGAAGGGGAGAACCCAGTGGACATAGATTTCATTCACACTGATATTTGGGTACAGTTCCATAATCTCCCAATGGGTTTCACTTTTGAGGCGCTAGCAAGAAATATTGGCAACTTGATAGGAACCAACCTTGAGTACGACTCTACTCATAGATGCAACTCACGGAATAATTATATGCGTGTTCGGATTCGTATTAATGTGGAAGAACCGCTTATGCGGAAGAAGAGTATACGTAAACAGGGAGCTGAACCTAGGGTGATAACGTTCAGTTATGAGCGTTTGCCTATCATCTGCTATCTTTGTGATATCTATTTTATATGTTGTGTAAATATCATGCATTGTTGGGTAATTCTAAAACTTGCTTTTATTATGCATGTTGAGACCATATCTTTAGATGAAAAAGGCACCTAGATTACACTTTTGTTTGAGCCTTTTCTTTGATTTTACCATACCTTATGTTTTATCCCTTAACTATAACCAATTTTGACCCTTAGCCTTTTCTTTCGACTGTGCATCAACCAAGCAATCTATTATTGAATAAATATAATATATTTTGCGTTTTGTTGTTAGTGTAAATGAATATATTATGTTTTGTGTTTTGTTGTGAATGTAAATATATATATATATATTATATTATATGTTTTGTGTTTTGTTGTCAGTGTAAATAAATGCACTATATTTTATGTTTTTTTGCCAACATAAATGAATACACTATGTTCTATGTTATGAATATTCTGTATAAATTATTTTTTATTGTATCTTGTGCCAAAAAATGGTCCAAATTCTCGGTTTATTACAAAAACTAATTTGAATCCTTGATATGTGACAGAAAAAATGGAGGTTGGTAGAAATAGGACAACCTGCCAAGGCTGATGACGGGGTTGAGTACGTGGCAACATCCCGCCGTTGCATTTGGCGGGGCGGGGTGACAAAGCAGCAACCTGCCATTGGGAATGGCGAGTTGCTGACAAAGCCTGCTCACCCGGCCATTCAAAAATGGCTGGTCGCACTCGCGAGGATCTTGCGGCCGTGGGGCGCGATCACGAGCTCTCGTGCTCGCGAGGAGGGCGTAGCGCGGTGGTCCTCGCGCTCGCGAGGAGCGCTAAGTTTGCTGGCCCTCGCCGTTGCGATCGCGAGGGCTAGCGCGCAATGCGCCCCTCGCGAACACGAGATTCCTTGTCGACTGTAGGGAGCCAGCAATAATGTTGGCTCCCTGCTCACCCCGCCATTCCCAATGGCGGGGTGAGCAGCCCTTTTTGCAGAGAGCCAGCAATAATGCTGGCTCCTTGCCTATATATACCGAATGGCGGGAAGAAACCCGCCATTCGGTATATATCTTGCTGATTTTAGGGCAGAATTCATCTGGTGTCTTAGAGGTATGATTTTCTCAGTTTTTCTTCTTGCTTCTTTCTGCTTCATTGTTCCTTGTAGTATATATATATTATGGTTCATCTTCTCTTGCCTTTCATATGTTTTGAATTTATTAATTTATTGTAGATATGTTAATTTTTATATTAGATATTTGTGATGTTAATTTTTAAGATTATTTTGCATATGATGTTTTATATATTTTTGTTAAAATTTTGTTATGTTAGTTAATTGTGCATTTTTATGAACTTTTATTTTTTTGTAAATATGATAAAAATTATTAAAAAATCATAGAATGATAAAAAAATAATATGAATTTATATATTGATCCCAAAAGTTATTATAAATTATATATTGACCCAAAAACTATTAGAAATTATAGATTGACCCAAAAATTGTTAGAAATTATAAATTGACCTAAAAATTATTAGAAATCATAGATTGACCAAAAAATATTTAGAAATTATGGAATGACCTATAAACTTATAGAAATTATGAATTGACCCCAAAAGTTATTAAAAATTATAGATTGACCCCAAAATTATTAGAAATTGTAGATTGACCCGAAAATTGTTAGAATTTGTGGATTGATCCCAAAATGTTATTAGAAATCATAGATTGACCAAAAATTTTTTATGAAATTATGGAATGACCATAAAATTTTAGAAATTATGAATTGACCCCAAAAGTTATTTAAAATTATGAATTGACCCCAAAATAAAATTCTAAACTTTTAGAAATTATGAATTGACCCTAATAGATACCAGAGTGGCAGATTACATATTCTTGGCAGGATTTTGAGATATATATTATATTGGAGGAAGAGTTCCAGTAGATCATCACTTGATTACAGCATTAGTTGAGAGGTAAAGACCCAAAACTCATACATTTCATCTACCTGTGGGTGAGACCACCGTCACTTTCCAGGATGTAGAGGTTTTATGGGGTCTAAAGGTAGATAGCAGGGTAGTTGTTGGACATTGTTTTGGGACTGAACATGACTGGGTTGGTTTCTGGGAGCACCTTCTTGGCTTCACTCCTGGGAATGATGATATTGACGGATACAAAATGAGAATATGCACACTGCAACTGTATCTTGCTGATCCCTTGAGTGAAGATGCTACTGATGAGCAAGTACAGCAATGTGCAAGGATGTACATATTAGTTTTACTTGGCAGCTTGCTGTTTATTGATACGAGTGGGAAACATATGCCACTATATTTTTTAGATTTTGTTGCTAATTTAACTATTTATGGTACATATAGTTGGGGCAGCGCAGTGTTAGCATGTCTTTACCGCAATTTGTGTAAAGTATGTAAAGTATGAGCAAATGATATAGGGGGCGCCACATTA
>JANIIA010000010.1:13301419-13312944 GCA_027478495.1 Erythroxylum alaternifolium | reverse complement strand
AAGGGGGAGATTGTTAAGTCAAGGAGACTTCACTCCTTCTATTGATTTTGATGAAAGTCAAATAATAATAATAATAATAGAATAGTGTGTGAACTGTTTTGATGAGTTTGTTAAGTGTGCAGATAAATGTAAGAGGCACAAATGATCAAGTCAAGATGATATTCAAACGAAGTCATCAAACAAAGCGGAGTCATTAGACGAAGCGAAATCATCAGACGAAGCGAAGATATCAAACGAAGCAAAGACATAAGACAAATTATACAAAACAAATTAAGACGTTATAATTAAAGAACAACTTACAGCGTCAGTTAGTTAGTTAGTTGGAGTCGGTTACAGAACTCAACCAACAACTGATCTTTGAAGATTCTATAAGTAGTTTTTAAGAAGACTGATGGAGATTTAGACTATAAATATCAATTATAGTCATAAACAACAAATATACAATATACACAAGACACAATCTTACAACTCTGAACCTTCAACTCTCAATTCTTTACTTATGATACTGTAAAAATAGCTTAAATGAAAGGAAGAAAGAAGAGAGATCAAGTCGACCTATAACATGAGTTTAGAAAACTCAAAATCTTTTCTGTGAAAGGGAAGGCTACAGCCTGAAGAGGCTAAGATAGTAGATAAAGAATAATTTTTGAAAGAGATCTGAAGAGGCTCTGGAAATGTGAAATAATATTTGTAAAAGTTGAAAGAGATAGTGAAATCTTAGATATACTATGAGGATTGGACGTAACCCTAAGGTTAAGGGTGAACCAGTATAAATCGCGGTGACATATTCTCTAACCCTTATCCTTTTAATTTCATGTTGTTAGAAGAATAGATACTATTTCCACTGTTGCATTAATCAAATGAATTAAGTTCATTGTTTTGTAAATTGTATGAATCTTTCAAGAAAATCAAGAAGTTTTTAAACATCTTCTCTTCTGCTTCTTCTAATTGAAGGCTCCCCCTTAGACTGTGCTTCAATATGACATCTTTATCCGATTTAGCTTTAGTCTTAGTCCCCATTTGGCAAATAGTAGAGGTATTGACAACACTCTTAATATTTAGCTTTACTCTATTTCCTCTATCAAGTAGGATTCCAGATTCTTTAAATAATCTCGTCAATAGCATACCATAAGGTAACAAACCACACTTCAGATGATACTCATCCTGAGTCCTCATCATGTAAGTCAGAATCAAGAATGGAAGATTAATAGGTTTGTGTGTGAGTAGATAAAATAGACATTATTCATCACTTGTCGTCACAAAATCCTTCGATCCCATTCTTGGTAAAATACAGTGAAGAAGAATTGAATGAAGAACCCTAGCCTTCGGAATTAGGTTTGAAGACTTATTGACTCTTGGATAACTCGATACATATAGTTGTAAATTGATGTTATCTTCATTTAAATGACTTTGAGCAATCCATTTTGTATTATTGAACAGCTATGCTCTGTCATTTTGACATTCGGTAACCCTCACAATAGAATCTTGTGACACAATCACCGACAATCTGTCTATCACAAATACCCAGGTGTTATCTACCACCTTTGTATTTTTCTAGAACTTATATACTTCATTTCGATACACCAGTTCTCATATATTGAAGAAAATTTCCCATCTAGCTGCTTTAATCTCAGGTTCGATATCCATTCGATCTTCCTTGAGAGCAGTGAAATCAACAAGTCTCCCATAGGCAAGAGATTTTGACATTCTTCTAATCTGCAATGTATAAAAACTAAACACATAATTGTAATTCACTTAAATAAGCGAGGTTAGTATATAGAAACAATTGAGAAAGATAAGAATGAAAAAGATTTGATGTAAAGAACAGAGGATTGAATCGCCTTTGCTGAGAGCACTTTGAAGCAAGTCAGTTAAAAAGAAAATTCCAGAATGTAGAGTGTTGAGATTTTGAGAGATATCTTTTTATAAACACTCCTACATAAAGTTGCTATTAGTAACGTCTGTGACTGATTCATAGATACTCATTAATTGATACTACCGAGTAAAAATTACCGTTACTATTCCTTATGACATTTCTACTTCAATACAACGTATTGTCTAGGTTATGGAGTTTCAAACGAATGATCATTTAACATAACCATGTTCAAATTTCATCTTATCTCCTTGAATTTATCTTCACTTAAGGGTTTAATGAAGATATCTGCCTATTGTTGATTTGTCTTAACAAATTGTAGATTGATAGTTCCTCTCTGTATATAGTCTCTTATAAAATGATGTCTAACTTCAATATGCTTCGCCCTTGAGTGTTGTATTGGATTCTTTGAGAGATTGATAGGATTTGTGTTGTCACAGAAGATTGAAATTTGATCTTCTTAGAAAGAATAATCTTCTAATTGATACTTTATCTATAATATTTATGAATAACGACTTGCAGCTGACATGTATTCAGCTTCTACAATAGATAGAGCAATTGAACTTTGTCTCCTGCTTGACCAAGAAATTAGATTATGACCAAGAAAGTGACAACCTCCACTTGTACTCTTTCTATCAATCCTATCTCCAGCATAATCAGCATCACAGTAACCAATTAACCTAAAATCTTTACCTTTCTCATACATTAAGTAAAGATCAGTAGAATCTGCTAAGTATCTCAAAATTCTTTTAATAGCAATATAATGAGATTCTATAGGATCTACTTGAAATCTTGCACATAAACAAACACTAAACATTATATTGGGTCTACTTGTAGTTAGGTAAAGCAAAGAACTAATAATTCCTCTAAAGAGAGTTTGATCAATATTCTTACCAATTTCATCTTTAGTCAAGACAATTGACGGATGCATAGGAGTAGAAATAGGTTTAACATTTCCATTTTATATTTGATTAAAAGCTCTTTAATATAGTTTTGTTGATGAATAAAAATCTTTTCATCAGTTTGTATAATTTGTAAACCAAGAAAGAACTTTAATTCACCCATCATATTCATTTCAAATTCACTTTGCACAATATTTTCAAAATTTGAACATAATATTCTAGAAGTAGCACAAAAAATGATATCGTCTACATATATTTGTACAACAATAAAATCATTTTTAATATCCTTCCGAAATAATGTTTTATCTACTTGACCTATAACAAAGCCATTTTTAATCAAAAACAAGCTCAGATGATCATGCCATGCACGAGGTGCTTGTTTTAATCCATATGAAGCTTTATGAAGTTTATACACAAAATCAGGCTTATTAATGTCTTCAAAACCTGGGAGTTGTTTAACACAAACTTCTTCGTCTATAAAACCATTCAAAAATACACTTTTCACATTCATTTGAAGCAGTTTTATATCATGATGAACAACATACGCAAGCAAGATCCTAATACCTTTTAGTCTAGCTACCGAAGCATATGTTTCATTACAGTTTATTCCTTCTTATTGATTATAGCCTTGAGCTACTAATCTAGCTTTGTTATGGGTTACTTTTTTTGATTCGTCTAGTTTATTCCTGAAAACCCCATCTAGTACCTATAACATATTTATTAGAGGGTTTAGGGAATAAAAACCAAACTTGATTCCTTATAAATTGATTTAACTCCTCTTGCATAGCTAAAATTCAAGCTTCTTCTTGAAGAGCTTCATCAATTTTCTTAGGTTCTAATTCGGAAACAAATGCTACATTGACCTGTCTTCTAAACTTAGATCTAGTTCTCACTCCTTCTGATGTTTCTCCTATAATTAGGTTTTCTGGGTGAGAAGACTTATATTTCCAATCTTTTCTTGAGCTAATAATTTCAGAACTATCTATTACTTTATTAGATGGATAGTTTGGTGGTGAATTGTCTAGGTTATTAACTAAGGGAGCAGATAGAGTTTCATCATCAGAATTGTCTCTTTTATCTATATGAGAATCATCATTAAATTTTACATGCATAGATTCTTCAACAGATCTAGAAATAAGATTATAAACTCTATAAGCTTTAGAATTAATAGAATAAACTAGAAAAATTCTTGAATTGATCTTAGAATCAAATTTATCCAAATTTTCTTTTATATTCAAGATAATGCATTTGCAACCAAAAGGATGAAAGTAAGAAATATTTGGCTTTCTTCCCTTCCATAGTTCATATGGTGTTTTATTTAAAATAGGTCACAAAAATACTTTATTTTGAATATAACAAGTTGTATTTACAGCTTTTGCCCAGAAGTACATAGGAAGATCCATTTCACATAGCATAATCCTTGCCATTTCCTAAATCGTCCTGTTCTTTCTCTCTATAACTCCATTTTATTGAGGATTCTAGGAGTAGAGAAATTATGGAAAATTCCATTCTTTTCACAAAACATTTCGAAGTTTTCATTTTCAAATTCTCCACTATGATCACTCCTAATTCTAGCAATAGAAATTCCTTTTTTCATGTTGTGACCTTTTGGATAAAACTTTAAAGCATTTAAGAGATTTGTCTTTTTGTGATGAAAATAATATCCAACAAAATCTAGTAAAGTCATCAACAATTACGAGACCATACTTCTTTCCACTAAGACTTGCTATTCTTGTTGGACTAAACCAGTCTATAGGTAACAGTTCTAGAGGACTAGACGAAGTTATAATGTTCTTAGACGAAAAAAATGTTTTAACTTGTTTTCCTTTTTGACAACTTTCACAAAAGAAATCTTTTTAAAAACTTATCTTTGGTAAGCCTCTTACCAAATCAAGTCTAACTAATTTGGAAATATGTTTAAAGCTAGCATGACCTAGTTTTTGTGCCAAATCAGTTTCTCATCATCTTTTGTTATAAAGCATGAAATATTTTGACTTTTTAAATCATTTAAGTTGATTTTATAGAGATTATTTCGTCTCTTGGCAAAAAAGAATATGGAACTGTCCTTGTTTTTGACTATACAAGAATTTTGATTAAAGGATACTTCAAAACCAGAATCACACAATTGACTTATACTGATTAGATTATGCTTTAAGCCATCAACTAGCAGAACATTATCAACAGACAAAAGGGAGTCCTTACCAATTTTGCCAATCTCAATTATTTTGCCCTGCTTGTTGTCTCCAAAAGTTACTGATCCTCCTTGCTTATATTGGAGGTCTAAGAACATAGACCTTCTGCCCGTCAAGTGTCGTGAGCAGCCACTGTCCAAATACCATTGGTGGTGATTGCTTCTTCTAAGTAAGGAGATCTACAACATAAATTATATCCTTTTGAGGTACCTATATATATGAACAAACTTCTTATTATGAAGAACATTACTATGAATAGTATTTCTATTATTGAAGCCTAAACCACTTTTATCGTTTGGATGTCTATAACTTCTAATCATATCATTCATCTTTTTTGTACTTTCTGTAAATTTTGATAAATCTTCTGAAAGACTATTAATCCTTTTTTTAACTGATTAATTTCCTCAGATCTATCTACGGTTACTTTCTTTTTCATATCGTCTACTTGTTTTTTGAGGCAGATGTTTTCTTCTTCTAAGAATTTTGTGTTCTTTATATTTTCAACAAATTTCTTTTTCAATAACCTATATTGTTTTAAAATAACATGTGACTCTTCTAATAATTCTAAATAGGCATCCTGAAGATCATCAAAGTTAGAAATTACCTCATCGTCACTTTCCCCTTCAACTACCAAGCATATACTAGCTTGTTCTAATGTTTCTGAGTAAGATTCAGATTCAGACAAATCCAGATCTTCTCGTGTTGCCATTATTCTCTTTTTATTTTCTTGACTTTTCTTTTGTTTTTTTTGAGCAACGGACATTCAGACTTGTAATGTCCTAGTTTATTACACTCATAGCAGACGATAGAACTTTTCTCATTCTTCGAATTGTCTTTGCTATTTTTCTTAAAGGAGAAGTCTTTATTTTTCTTTAATTTCTTGTTCCACATCCTTTTAATCTTTCTTGAACTGAAAGATAGCTCATCTTCATTTTCACTTGAATCTTGATCAGATTCACTACTATCATCATTCTTGATTTCTTCAATCTTTAATGCTTTTGAAGATGTACTTCTATTTTTCTGCATGTTCTGATTCTTTTGATTTTTCTGACCAGCCTTCATTGATTTATCCTTTCTGGGTTTATCTTCTGCATCAAGCTCTACTTTATGAATTTTCAGTGAACCAAGCAATTCGTCTAGCTTCAACTTACTTAAATCCTTGGCCTCTTATATTGCTGTTACTTTAGGTCTCTATCTTTTTAGAAGAATTCTGAGAATCTTTCTAACATGATCTTAACTATCGTAGATTCTTCCCAGAGCTTTAAGTCCATAATAATTGTTTGAAATCATCCAAACATCTGATAAATAAACTCATTTTCTTTCATCTTGAACAGTTCATACCGATGAACAAGAATACCAATCTTGGATTCTTTCACTTGATTTGTGCCTTTGTGTGCAATGGCTAATGTGTCCCACATTTCCTTTGTAGATTCGCATCTATGAACCTTATCATATTCGCTTCTGCTTAGAGCATAACTTAAAAAGAACTTGGCCTTTGAGTTTAATTGAAAGCGAGCTTTTTGATCAACCGACCATTGGTCACGAGTGATGCTTTTTCCTTCGATGTCTATTAGGATGTATAGATCATTTTCAATGATATCCCAAAGATCAATATGTGTGGATTTTATGAAGAGTTGCATCCTATCCTTCCAATAATGATAATCTTCACCACTGAATGTAGGTGGTCTTGAGACCGAGGCACCTTCTGCTATGAAAACATGTGATTTAGCTATGGACCTTTATCCTCACTTTGTAAGACTATTTCTTAGATACCTTGCTCTGATACCGACTAAATTAAATCACTTGTTAATATAGAAATCACTTATAATATGTAAAATACGCAAGAAGGGTTGAATTGTGTTAAATCGTCTAAGATATGAATCTTTAAAAAACTTCTTGATTTTCTTGAAAAATTTAGACGATTACATGTTTAAACAATGTACTTAATTTGATGAGTAATGTAATAGCGAAAATTAGTATCTATTCTTCTAACAATAAGAGAATTAAAAAGAGTAAGAGTTAGAAAATATGATACCGTGATTTATACCGATTCACCCTTAACCTTGGGCTACGTCCAGTCTTCAGAGTTTGTCTGAGATTTCACTATATCCTTCAATGTTACAAGTATCATTTCTACACTTTCAGAGCCTCTTCAGGTCTCTTTCACAAAGTATTCTTTATCTGCTTCTTTAGCCTCTTCAGGCTTTATCCTTCTTTCTTCTCGAAAAGAAATTATTTGAGTTTTTACACTCACGTTACATATATATTTTCTCTTTTTCTTTCTTTCTTTCTTTTCTCTCAGAATATTTTTCATAGCATAAGCACTTGTGCACAGAATTTCTCTAAGTATTTTTGTACAGTAAAAATTAATTTGAAGTTTACAACTACGACTAATATTTATAGCCTAAGTCTCCAACGATCTTCTTAAGAAAACTACTTGTCGAGTCTTATAAAGTCTGCTACTAGTCGAGTCCTGTAACCAACTCTAACTAACTGACTTTCTGAGAACATTCTTCAATTACATCGTCTGGCTTAGTTTTGTATGCTTTATGCTTCGTCTGATGTCTTAGACTTGATCACTTCGTCTGATTCGTCTTATTCAACTTTTAAGTATCGTCTCGATTTGATGATTTGTGTCACTTATATTTATCTGCGCACTTAACAAATTCATCAAAAAAGTTCACATGCTTCTATTATTATTATTATTATTTGACTTTCATCAAAATCAACAGAAGAAGTAAAGTCTGCTTGACTTAATAGATTGTTCTATCTATAAATTAGGGAAGAGTAAAAACTTACTTTTCCTAATTCTGGTGGTTGTGCTAATGCCTATTTTAAGATTGTACATAGTGATGTTTGGGGAATTTCTCTTATCATTTCACATGGGCAATATAAATATTTTGTGACATTCATTAGTGACTATAACTGTTTCACATGGATATATTTTTTACGGACCAAATTTGAGGTATTTATTATTTTTAAAAATTTTGTGGCATATATTGAGACACAGTTTTTCACCTGCATTAAGATTTTATGATCAGATAATAGTGAAGAATATGTGTTACACAAATATGAAGAATTCTTATAGCTGAAAGGAGTTGTATCTCAGCAAACTTTTCCTTATACCCCTCAATAGAATGGGATTATTGAAAGGAAAAATCATCATTTGTTGGATATGATTCGATCATTGTTTTTACAATCTTCAATGCCGTCTAAATTTTAAGTTAACGCTTTGTCAACTATAGTATATCTGATTAATCGTTTATGTTCTTAACAATTGAGTTTTGATTCTCCTTATTATCTTCTGTTTTGTGTATATCCTGATTATCACATGCTACACACATTTGGTTGCATTGGTTTTGTTCACTTGCCACCATATAAGCCCATAAGCTTACAGCACAATCAATTAGATGTGCTTTCATGGGTTATAGCACTATTTAAAAGGGATTTTTATGTTATAATAGTGTTGCTGATGGTTTTCGTATTTCTAGAAATGTAATTTTCTTTAAGCATGAGTATTATTTTCAATAACATGTTTCCTTTTCCAACATGGTGCTCCTTCCTCACTTTAATGATATCTCTCCACTACCTCAGCTGTTGTAACCTAACATTGTCTATCAACGATGATGACCCCCTCCTTGATTATCATCATCACAAAACCTTCTCAACCTTGATCTAATGCTTGCTCTAATGGTTCTTCACAGATCTTCTCATACCATTAAACCTCCTGATATGTATGGCTACTCTGTTAATTTAGTTGATAATGTTATTCCTACTTCTTATTATCAAGTAGTTAAATATGCATGTTAGGTGAAAGTTATACAAGAAGAACTTCAGACTCTTTAAGAGGATCATACTTAGGACATTGTTCCATGTCCTGGTGGAGTTAAGCTTTGGACCATACTTGAGACATTGCTCTATGTCCTAGTGGAGTTAAGCCTATTGGTTATAAATGGGTATATTCCATCAAGCTACAATTTGCTAGATCACTTAATATATAAAGCAAGGTTGGTGGCACTTGGCAATCAAAAAGAATATGGAGTAAATTATGAAGAGACATTTGCATCTGTGGAAAAGATGATGATAACATGACTTATTCTAGCTATTACTGCTTCTAAGGGTTGGTCATTGCGACAAATGGATGTAAAGAATGCTTTTCCACATGTAGATCTTAAAGAAGAAATTTATATGACTCCACCATCAGGTTTATTTTCTACACCTTCATCTGATTTTTATAAGCTAAAGCGGTCTTTATGGCTTAAAGCAAGCTCCACATGCTTGATTTGATAAGTTCCGCTCTACGCTTATCAATTTATCATTCATCCAAAGTCAATATGTTTCCTCTTTATTTCTTTACAAGTCCCCTAAAGGCATTGTCCTGCTTCTTGTATATGATGATGATATTGTTATTACTGGGATTGATTCTGAATTGATTTCTAAGCTTCAAATGCACCTTTAAGATTCTTTTCATATGAAAGATTTAGGTCCTTTACGATATTTGTTGGTCTTGAGGTGCACTCTACTTCAGTCGGTATTTTCTTATGCCAGCATAAATATATTAAGGACTTAATTGCTTTAGCTGGTCTACAAGATGTTCGTTCAATGGATACTCCCTTAAAGATAAATGTTAAATATCATCATGATGAGGGTGAGTTTCTCTCTGACACTTCTTTTTATAGACAACTTGTGGGAAGTCTAAATTATTTGATTAGTACTCGACCTAATATTTCCTTTGTCATTCAACAAGTTAGTCAATTTATACAAGCAACTTGACATCTCCACCTGGCAGCTGTTCAACGCATTATTCACTATTTGAAAGGCACCTAAGCCTGGGGTCTATTTTTTCTTATGGACACATCTATTCACCTGGTTGCATATAATGATGTTGATTAAGTTGGTTGTTCTAATACTAGACATTCTATTGCTAGTTGGTGCATGTTTCTTGGAACATCTCTTATTTTTTGGAAAAGCAAGAAGCAAGATCGGGTGTCTAAGTTTTACATTGAGTCTGAATATAGATGTATGTCCTCTGTATGTTCTGAAATTGTTTAGCTTTTAGGATTATTAGGAGAGCTTGGGCTTCCTCAACTTAATCTTACTCCACTCTATGCAGATAACAACACTAGTGTTATTCAAATTATAGCTAATACAGTGTTTCATGAGCATACTAAATACATTGAAGTAGATTGTCATTCTATTCTCGAAGCATATGATGCTCATATCATTTCTCTTCCATATATTAACACTGATCTCCAGATAGCTGATATGTTTACCAAGGCTCTTTCCAAACATCTACATATCTTCCCCGTTGACAAATTGATGCTTGTTGATCACCCAACATCAGTTTGAGGGGGGATATCAATGATAAAGGTTATGGCAAGGATTATGGTAGAATCCATGGCTAATGTTTACGTATTAGTCATAAAATTAATTGTGTATATAGAATTAATTTGTGTACAGTACATGCTTAAGACAGAATATTAGAAATTAATTCACTAGCTATATGCAAGGTTAATTAATTGTATATTAAAAATTAATGCACAAAATAGGTTGTACTTAAATTTTATTTAAGATAATGAATATGAAGAGAAAGGCATTCAACCATTTTACTCAAAACTTGATAGTTTGTAGTAGTGATTGATGAGCTTACCATGAATATCCAAAGAGACGTGCCTTAGTGTATGTTATTTGCTGATGACATTATTTTAGTGGATGAGACAAAAGAGGGGTGCGTTAGAGTCTAAGGGCTTTAGATTGAGTTAGACTAAGACTAAGTATATAGGGCGTAACTTTTTGGGACATAGAGTTGCTACCAATGTGGTGGTAAATTTTGGTTTAAAAATTATACCACAAAAGGAGTGCTTTAAATATCTAAGCTCTGTCATCCACAGTAACGCAAAGATTGATGAAGACATAGTTCACCAGATCATATTAGGTTAGCTTAAATGGAGAAGTGTGTTAGGAGTTCTATGTGAAAAGAAGATACCACTCACTCTTAAAGGTAAATTATATCATTTAGCGATTAGGTCAACCATGCTCTATGAAGTAGAGTGTTGTCCTAACAAACAAGTGCATACTTGTAAGCTAATGGTGACGGGAGATGAGGATGCTCTGTTCGATGTGCAACCTTACTAGAAGAGATAAGGCTAAGAATGTAATAGTAAAGGACAAGTAAAGGACAAATTAAACACAGCTAATATTATTGACAAATTAAGAGAGACAAGACTTAAGTGATTTGGCTATATTAAGAGAAGACACCTAGACGCTCCAGTGAGAAGATGTGAGAAGATCATGCTTAGAGGCTATAAAAGGAAAAAAGGGAGGTTAAGAAGAATTTGGGAGGGTTGATCAAGAATGATATGGCAATGTTAGAACTTACCGAGAACATGACCTACAATAGAAAACTTTGGTGTACTAGGATTCAAATAAAGGATCTCTCGTAAAGAGATTCTTATAATTTCTTTTATAGTTGGCCTAAACTTGTAAATAGGTAGTACTTACCTCTTAGAGATGCAGCTTAAATTTTTTTCTTTTACCTTGCTTGTTTTAGTAGTTGTT
>JANIIA010000010.1:13291035-13301319 GCA_027478495.1 Erythroxylum alaternifolium | reverse complement strand
TTATTATTATTATCATCATCATCATCATCATCATCATCATCATCCTCGCCGTCGCCGTCGCCGTCATTATTACTATTATCATCATTTTTTCTTCTCTCTCTCTCTGTCTCTCTCTCTCTCTCTCTCCATGTGGGTCATTTAAAAAGAGCCTTTTTACTAGTTAAGAGTAAGGTTACGTACTACTGGACCTTTCTAAACCCTGCGCATCAGCAGATTCCTACTAGATATTATTGTTATTGTTGTTGTTGTAATCAATAAATAAACTAATAAATTATTTTATTTATTATTTTAATTTAATAAAAATTAAATCTAAATTGATATTTCAAATTTATTGTGAAACTTACTGAATTAATAAAACATAATTAAAATGTTTAGATGAAAATACACTATTATAATTTAGTAAAAATAAAACTAAATAGTAATGAAATGGTTAAACAATTAATTAAGGTAAAAGGTAAGATTTAGCTTTGAATGTCAATATAAAATTTTAATTGTAACATTTATTAATTTTTAGAAAAAATATCATAATATTATTTAAATGATTTAAATTAAATTTTAAACTAACAAAATCTTGAGCGTTCATTAAAGTTTCATTTAAAGACAATGATATGACCTTTTCTAAGTTTGGAGGGTTTACTAATGTCATATTGATATCTTAATTGATACCCCAACATTAAAGTCTTAATTTAAGGATTTAGGATTTTAAATCCTAAATCTCTTTATTCCCCCACTATCGTGATCTCTTTATGCTCTTAGCTGTTATAAATCTATTTAATTTTTACCACATATCAACATATAATTTTCAAATGCAGAAGTTTCAATTTTTTCACTGTTTTAAAAATTTAAACATCAAACCATTAAAAGAACCAAATTCTTTACAGAATATAGTTCTACAATCCATTATCAACACCAAAATTTAATTCTAATGTCCAAAATAAATTCATATTAAAATAAAGGATTAATAAAAATAACTAATAAAGTGAATCCATTTTTCATTCATCACTTTAAAACTCCAAATTAGTCTAAGCTAAAAAAATTAGATCTAACACAAAACTAGTTATTCATGTTGAAACTTTATACACTCAAAGTAATAAAACACAAGGATACATTATAAGAGATCTCTCTCACAATCTTCTAGAGATTGAAAAGAATAGAAAAACAAAAAATATAAAGAAATAGAAAAATAGAGAAACATAGAAACCCCATCAACCCTATCCTCTCCCACTAGTTAGTTTTTGCTTGGCCTTTATATTAAATTTATGTTTATGATTTGTTTTTAGTTATGGATTAATATTGGTAGGTTAGCTGGCTTTTAATTTTAGGTTAGTTGTTTTTATATTCGAATGGTGAGTAGTGAAAAGTGAATTTTAAGCAAATTAAAAGAGAGAGAGAGAGAGAGAGGGAGAGGGAGTTAAAAGCTCTAAAAATGTAGAATTGAGAGATGATAAATAAGGAGATTTAGGGGTCAAACCCTAATCCTTAAATTACAGATTTAACTTTAGGGCTGCCACCTTAGACAGAACCTTGAAAAAAGTTCAGGATTTTGTTATTATAAGATTCAACTCGTATGATTTTAAAATATTAAAATACATTTTGTTAATATTAATAAGCATCAGGGTCTAAGTCGAATTTATTAGGGTCCAAAACATAAATTCTACCTTAAGTTGACAAATAAAAAAATTCAATAGTAAAAATATTTATGATTAATGTTATTATCACACCCTCAACTTATTAGCATGTGACTATGTAAGGCTAAACCTATAAGCCTAATAAATATGTTTATGCCATTAATATCTATGAATGATATTTTGACATATGTTTAAAAAATAGGAATTACAATCTTATAAAAAGTTATAAAGAAACTTTAAAGGAGTTACCAAAAATATTAATTTGCAGAATCATATATGTCCATAGAGAGGCTATAATTTATAAAGAAATAATACAACTCCACATTATCATAAATCATAAGCACTTAATCTAGTAATCCTTATAAATTTCTTTTTCTAAATACAATGGAATGAACAAAACCAAAACAATGATATATTGACCATATAGTGCCTACAAAGATAAGATAAATTATTTCACCTAAGGAGTAAAACCAAATAGCTTTCACCCTAAAATTATTAGATTAGTCTTGAATATCTTCAACATGCAATAAACAAAATAGAGAAATAAACATCAGTAAACAAAGTTTGAAACTCCTTACTTTATGCTTTGAATAGGATAACTACCAATTATCAAATATATTATAGAAAGCATACAAATTATATAAAATCTACTCCTATGATTTCCTTAATATCATCCCAAAACCAGACTTAATTGCACAGAACTTAAAATGTAATTTATAAATGAAGGCAAGTTTGTGCTCCAAAAGAATAAGGAGGGGTAGGATTGATTCCTTTAAAGGTTATGAATATGATTCTACTAGCAAAGAGAATCTAGAGACTCATCAAGGACAAAAAATTTCTATGCACTAAATGGACTTAATGTTGTCACGTTAAGAATGCAAACATGATAGATGCATAATCGATCATAATTTTTCCTCATATTTGATGTATTTTTGCTTGATATTTTATACTTTTATTATATATTTGGTACTTAAGATGTTTCAAGTGTGTTTATTCATGGACTTAAAGGAGAAGAATTCAGATGAAAATAAGACATAAAATAAATAATCGAAGCATAGAAATGATGCACGATTGTGCATCAGGCCGTGCACTTCTTCTAGGTTATGTAGAATCACAATTTTCAGAGTTTTTAGACATACGCAATCTGATACACTATCGTGTACCAAACCGTGTAAGTCATAGAAACCTTAGTTTTCAATATAAAAAGACATTTTAGTAGTTAAAGAAGGGGGCAACTAAAAGGGAGATGTAGAGTAGACTCTTGGAGGCAATTCCATATGTGGAATTCATTCTCTAGGTGTTATTTTGGTCTAAAGAAGTGAAAAAACATGAAGAAATCAATGAAAGATCCATCGAAATATAAGATCAAGCCTCCACATCACAAGAGCATTCAATAAAAGACAATTAGGGAGATTTAGAATTATGAACCCATTGTTTTTTATTGGTATTATTGTTTATGTATGTTTGATTTCATATTCGATCATGTGTAACTAAATGTCCAATTAGTATTTAGGTTAGATGAACCTTATGTTGATAATTTAATATGTTTTGATTCTTTTATTAATGAAATTGGTTTGGTTGATCATTATAATCTGATTACATATTTTATTTATGTTCTAATAAACCTGAGAATATTATATCATAATCTGAATTCATACGTAGAGATTGAGAAATCCTAGTATGAATAGATTTCGTAATTAGAAGGAGTTGATTGCAACCCTAAAGATAGGTTGATATAAATCTTCCAAATTAGGGTCAAACCTAACAGAGGGACTCATAAATCAGTAAATCAATCCTATAAGATTTAACCTAAATAATTCTGTTTAAGATTTTAAATTAGTTGTTAGTAGACTCAAGGTCAACTATTAGCATACTATAGGAGTCTTCATGGTCCAATACATCAACAAAATAATTGCATGATAAAAGATCAATCTATTAAGAGTTTAAGGGGAGTCAAACCTAGATGCTAATTTCTGATAACAATAGTTTTTCAAGTAAATCCTACTTTCTTTGCATTCATTATTGTTACCTATTTCTTTAATTGTTTTATTTTTTATTTTCTTTTTATTAAAAAAATCTAAAAACAATCCTTAGGCTAGATAATATGGGAAGGGTAATTAATAGTATTCATTGTTTTTATAGGATCGACCTATACTTCTTAATACTAGCTATTGCTACGCTGTGCACTTGCGATTATTACATAATTAACCAACTCATGAAATAGGTTAATCAAACTTATGGAGTATGAAATGCATTAGAAACATATCCTCGACTATATAGAAAATATATGATCTAAGAAGTAATATAAGGCAGTCAATTTCTCATCAAATAGGGGATGGCTCTAAGAGTTCCTTCCGATATGACAACTAGTCACAGTATGATCCTATGGAATGCCTACCTTCCTTATCTCAACTAAAGGATTTTCTCCATTTGAACATAAATGTCAAAGATGCCCTACTGAATAAAGAACTACTATCTAAAATGATAACAGATGATAATTTGGTGGCACATCTAGTTACCTTATCAAGTACCTTTGGAAAAGAATACGAGGGGAGATGTACATATAAAAGTAATGGGGAGTTTTCTAATAAAAATTTAGATCTTTATGGTAATAAGAATAATTGATAGTGTCATGGCATAAATTAATGTAGACTAAATGTATGTAGTCAAGGTCTACTATATATATATGGATGGGGGTTTAAGAGAAAACTCCCTATTAATGATAGGTTAAAAAATTCCTATGTATACATAATCGATATTTTTTATACAGATCCACACCTAATAGCTTTCAACATTTAATTGATTGGAGCATTACTTTTTAGCACACATCATTAAAAGAAAAATGGATCTTTAAGGTAAGCTTATCATACATGGTCACTACTATTTTGGGACAAGAGGAATAGGTGAGCTTTCAGAAGCCAGAACAGGACAAGCAAATTCACAGATTAGCTATTGGGACAAGTGAGACTTCTTCTCGCCATTCACATACCCAGAATTCCCCTAAATGATCAAATAAAGGACAAGTGAAATATTGACTGAATGCACAAGTGTGAATAACCAATCATATTCACCATCTGGTTAAATAAATTTTGTTAAACAGTGGATTTTCTTTTGATCAGAAGTTCTTATAGCTGACTCAAAAGTTCTTATAGCTAACTCTTTCATAAATAGGCTTAATGCTTATTTGGTATAAAGCAAATGAGCTTCTTGCAGGTTCTACTAGGATCTTTAGTTAGTTATCATATGTAAATTCCATCTACAGTCATTTTAACCATTGAAATATTCTTTATTATTATTTAAAAATATATACTTTTCTTCTATTTACAAAAATGTGCTTGGTGTTTTCATAAATCATGAAATTTCAAAATCAGTTATGTACTATGGAATTTAAGTAACAAATTTAAATAAGTACCTCATATGTAATCATAACATCATGAATATTACATTGCACTTTTATTTACATTTCTCATTCCTCAATCATCATGTTTAGTGGATCATTACAAATTGAAATCTTGGCCAATACTAAGAGGGTGACTCCTTTATCAAAATATACCATATTGTCAGGCGGCTTTATCATTCATCTTTTTCTTTTCTTTTTCATAAACTTTCCATATAACAATTCATAATAAATGCATTTCATTTGTTCGTGGGGAGATGCATTTCTTCATCAAAAGCTTATGAAAGTTATTTTCTTAAAAATATAAATTTATATAATATTCATATGTTATGACACTTGTAAATCATTAATAAAAACTTATACACCTTATTCATATTCATAAAAAATCATATTAAAATACCTATTGCATGCATTTTATGAATCAAATAATATTCACCAGCCTCAATCTAAGGGGTCATTTAGTTCCACTTCTATTTTTCTATTATGGTTTTTAGTTTTAGTTTTAGTTTATGCTTTTCTTTCAAATAAAAATACATATATGTTTTGATTATTAATGTCAATACAGTTATATTTTTGTTATTGATAATAACTACATATAGGATAAAACTTAAAGATACATTTTTAAATAATTAAATTTATTTTAATCTCTTATATAATATTTATTAGTAGATTATCAATGAAAATTATTTTATTTTATTGAAATAAATAATTTAAAAATTAAATTTTACGAATAAATTAATATTTATTTTTAATATATTTTAATTATTATTTTAAATTTATAAAATTTATAAAATATTTTAAATTTAATTATATTTATTAATAATTATTAAATTAACTTAATTTAATTAAATTATTCATAATTAATTAATAATTAATATATTAAATAATTTAAATGATATATATTCAGATGATAGTAAATCAGGTTATGAAAAAACAAAAATACAAAACAAAAACCACTTTTTTGTAGTTTTAATAAAATTTGAAAACTAGAAGAAACCAAAATAAAAAACTCAAATAAACATGTTTTTTACTAAATTTAAAAATATAAATTAAAAACTAAAAACATAAATGGAAACAAATAGGCCCTAAGTGATGATTAAGTTTATTTATCATTCATCATGATGATGATATCATATTTTTCATGAAATTATATAATTTCATTCCATTTGGAGTGGTTTTGAAAACAAAATCATTTATTTATTACCAGTTTTCATGTGGTCACCTCAACAAAATTTCCTAGAAGTTATCTCTCCTTAATTACAAGTAATATCAATTGAAAGCCTAATATGATCTACTTATGTAATGCACAACTTAATTATGAATGTTCAGTTTTTGGCATAGTACAAAATTAAATGGCTCCTTCTCTAACTTTTCGATTTGAATTTAATTTAATCATCACTTAAACAAACCTAACAATATCCTAATTCTATGAATGTTCCCGTAAACATAAAGACACACCATACAAATATTATCATATTATCAATAATTTCACAACAATTATATCATACTAAACAAGTCAGGACAACTTTTAATGAAAACTTAAACTTGTTAGGTTTTATAAGCTACTAAAGATAAGGGTGGTACAATATGACCTTAGTATTTAGAGTTGGTTGATTGAAAACCTAACCAAATTTTTTTGTTAACACCTGTTATATTTTTCTTTTTTATTTGAATAATAGATGAATTTAATCAAATAAGTATTCTAAATTAAATTAAATATATTAATCAAAATATATTTTGGTCATATAATTAAATTTAGACAATAATATATATAATAATATATTTCATGTCATGACATCACATGTCTTTACATGTAATACTATTAGTATATTATACAAGTAGTATATTGTAAAGTTCAATTTCCAATAAATTTGATATTTTAAATTTATTTATTAAGAAATATGATGCAACTAATTTGTCTCAATATTATCAAAAAATAATTGATGAAATAAGATTTTATCCACTCGATTAACTTTATATAAGTAAGCCTTCTATGTTAATTTTTGTAAAGAAAAAGGCCTTCCATCTAATGTTAAAAATCTTAGACAAAAATATTAATATAGTATAATAGGATTGAGATATATATTATTTTTATTTTTGTTCCCCATTTTAAAATATGTAATGTTTAATGAAATATTTTCATTTATTTTAACTATGTTTATACTCAAATTACCACATCCAAAATTATTAGAATAACATTTTAAAATAAAAGAGACTCTTTTCCTTAACAAACTAAAAAAAACTTTAAAATAATCATGCTAATTGATGGCCTTTTCATAACTCTAGTTTAGGTATTTTTTTCAAATTTTAACTTTATTCATATTTCCTCAATAAAACCTTTATATAAAATTTGAAATCAGAATATGAAAGGCTTTGTTCCTTCTAATTTTATTTAACTAATCGTAACTAGTAAGTAAAGAATCAAACCAGAAACAGGGATTAATCTTTTATTAAGTTTTTGGTACCTATCTTATGATTATAATTTAATTAAAATTTTGACATTAATTCATAAAATTTTCCTATTTAAACATTACAAATTTACTTCTCATTTAATTAAAATTCACGTGAAAAAGACACATTTATCAAAAGATTGACTGCACTTACAAATATGGTTAATATAAATTAAAAATAACACATTTTCTATCTTACTAGTTCGTTACATTTATTTTATGCCTAAATTTGCTCTTTATGTTTATATTTTAATTTATGAGGATGAAAATGGAGGTGTTTAGGATGAAAGGAATATATTTGAGCAATATTAGACAATCCTGATAGTGGCTCTTAGGTTCATAACAACTCTCCCATTTCAGATTTGATTGAGATGACTAAAGATGCTATTGAAAATTAGGAAAGAGGCCCAAAATTTTCATTTTATGATTATTGAAAGTTTCATACTTCATCAAGGTTAGACACAATTTGATACATGAATATGTCTCATCCCATGTAGCTATCTAGAAAGAAGTGAAATAAGACAAAAAAGAAAAAGATGTTAACTCTATTTAAGAAGCCGTAAAACCCTAGTTTTTGATTAGTTTTAATATTAAGTTCTTCTAGAGTTGAGAATTGCATCCACCTCTCTTCCTCTCTCTTTCTTTTCTCTCTTCTTCTTTATTTTCTCTTCGATTTCATTACATGGTTAATCATTCTACACTTGGTTAAGGCAATATCTGATTATGTTTATTATTTGATTTATATTTTGAGTATCAATTGTTTTCCTATGTTCATTTTTCATGATTATATTGATTAATTGTTAAGAAGCTACTATGAATTTCTAGTTCTAGGATTCTTAGATCCTAGCAAGAATAATTGACTTAATTAAATGCAAATTCATGGCTTATATTATTTTGTTTTATCGATCTCTAATTTTTAAACCTATTACTAGATTGAATCTTCATACATTTGATGTCTGTTAATTAGGGTTAGTCACATCATTTCTCTTTCTAGTTAATTATAATTAAGGAAATAATGAGTTAATTCAAATTATGAATATTTGAAACATAAATTGATTTTTTGTTTTATTAGTAATCAATATAAAATTTCCAAGGTAAATGTTGACATAAACAAGGTTCATATTATATTGACTTCTTTATATTTTAATTTGCATTGTTTCTTTCCCTATAACTAATATCGCCTTATTTTTCTCTATTTTGAAGCATAAATCTAAGCTATGTGCTCTCCATAGGATCAACTACTGCTCTCATTAATTATTACATAAATTTCTAAGAGTAAAATATTATTTTTAGGTATAGGTGATAGCACACCAAATTTTAGCATCGTTGTTCGGGAGTAATCCAACTACTCTAAAGTTTTTGATTTTGATTTTGATTTTTTAATTTTATTTTTCTTTCTAATTTTTTATTTATTATCAATTTTGATTTAAAAATTAAGGCATTTAAATTTCAATAGTTTGGCATTGAGGAAAATGTTTCTTCTATTGACTAATAAATTTTAAATCTAATTAGTCTTGTTTGTTGAGTGGTTATAGGAGATACACAAATGATTGCTTGTGATATTTGTTTGGAAGTCGAGAACTCAACAAATATGTGCCTGATTCTTCATGATAAGCTTATTAAGAAATTAAATGAAATAGGTAGATTTCTAAAGCAACCAAGAGGGTGTTATGATCCTTATTAGAATATATTTACCATCTAACATATATTTCACATTTTTAGTTAGAAGATTAATACATATAATATTATTAATATTACCAAATAATAATAATCAAATATTAAAAAATGAAATTGAATTTTGTAAGTAGAGAAGAGAATAATTCATTAGAATACTCGAGAGAGATAGAGAAATAAAAAGTTAGAGAGAGCTATGAAGAGTAGAGGAAATCTAAATAAAAGGCACAATTATTATCAAATTTAAAATGTAAAAGATCTTTAGATTTTCAATGGGATAAACATACCTTCCTAACAAGAGTAATGCTAAGAGAGGACATCATGTTATTAAGTGAAAAAATAAAACAAAAAGAGATATATGGACTAGACAAGATTTATAATTTTACTGAATAATATTGTGTTTGTCTACACTTCTTTTAAGAAAGTAAATGAAATTATAAGGCTTAGATGCCAACATTTAGTTTTAAAATAGGCTAAAACTTGTGAAAACAACTATAAACTTCAAGATAACTAAGTTGATAAGTCATTTAACCAATAATAGAAATTCATATGCATTCAATGATATGTTTATATAGCCTTAATAAATTTGAAACTTGTCTTGAAATTTGTTTAGTATGTCTTTTCGACTGTTAAGAGTCAAAACAAGCTCCATACGCTCCTCATCATGGGAAGGTTAACGTAATATCCTAGTTTGATTATTGTACTGTGTAATGCGTTGTACATTCATTTTATAACGTATGCTTTATTTATAGTGTACTAGAGTAACTTAAGCATTAAAATATATTATTGAGGCTATAATGAAGATCTCGGATAGACCAGAGATGGTTTTGGACTCGATCAAAAATTTCTCAAAAAATTTTCAAAAACTCTGAAAAGCTACGAAATGAGTTTGAACAAGCTTTAAAAGTCCCAAAGTATACTTTGGAGATTTATGTGACACTTTTGAATAAAATCCGGATGATTTCAGTGACATTTAGTGATTTTCAGGTTCAATCCGAAAATTCTTCCGAGCAATCGAAAAGTTACTGAATAATTTCAAAATATGATGAAAAGCTCCAGAATTAGGATCGGAGTCTATAAGAATTGAAACGGGTCAAAACAGAAGTTGTTTGAATAGAATTTGGTTAATTAGAAA